>JACEGR010007492.1:0-48703 GCA_014170235.1 Listronotus bonariensis
CTTAATTACTTTTGGAAATATGGCCATTTAAAATTAGCCCCACCTTTCCGTTCGCCTGGCAAGAACTTGTACTCTTTGAAAACGCCTGTCAATTTTGTTTTTCAAACCTTTCTATGAATGACTGAAATCCTAGAAAAATTGCAAGCTTACAGCTCCAAGTTTTTTTTATAAATTTTTTTAACTTTCAAAAATTTATAGGGCAATGATGTGCACTGCTGATGCCTGCCAGGTAATTATTTTCGTACTTAGCATGCTATAACTCATCCGTATACAAATTTGTAGTCTTACAGGTCTAACGTTACTCAAAGGGTTCACTAGCTCTGGGACTCTCAGGGATTCCTTATGACTTATCGTATCAATAATCTGATTTTAAAAATATAAATTGTACTTTTTTACTACAAATAAACTTCTTGGTATTATTGTTAAGGGTATCATATACAACTTTGCACATAAAGTTAATTATACCGGGTTAGTAAAAAGTACCGCCAATCTTAAATACCTTTAAAACCGCTAAAGTTTAATTTACCAAATTTGGTATTTTAGGTATTTTGAATATGTGAAGTTTATTGATGACAATCGACAATGTTGCCAGATTTCTCAGTTTTGTGCAACATGTATTTTTGTATTACTTTTTTTTATTGTAACGCGGCATTTATTTTTATTGTAATAAATTGGGCGAATCAAATTAAGCAAGTTTCTAAATTATCAAAATTTTTACTGCATTAGTTGCCGAGATATCATCACTACACTTCGAGCAAAACGTACATTAGCAGCTAAATAACTTTGAAACCGCACATTGCAAAATTTGGTATTTGGGGGTTTGTTATGCCTAATTAATCAGCGATATAAACTTTGTTGCCAAATTTTAACAAAATTGCGGTATTGCCATATCTTGGTAACTGATAGAGATTAAATTTTAAAAATTTGGAATCTAGTAAAGTTGACACGTTTCTTTTCCTGCAATTAAAATTAATAGGGCAATTTATTTAAAATGCCAAAAATATTACTACGTGTATCGCAAATCTGGACAATCTGACAATAATGACGATATCACTGTTCAATTCTACTCGCCCAAAATACCGATGCTTCATCTTTTGAAAACCAAATATATTGCATTTCGCACACAATGCCTATACGTTATAATCATGAATAATATTTATTGTTACGTGAACTGAGTCCCAGGAGCATATGCGAGCTAAAATATTCATTGGTAAGGCATTAAAGCAAAAATAAAGAAATTTTTAACAATAATAAATTTACACGTTCGCAGCCAACTAGAAAAAAACACAAATTTAAAAATAAGTAGGTCTGAAACTATGTTATTGGTTTCAACAAGATAGAGCCACCTGCTACACTGCCACAGTATCCATAAATTTGTAAAAAGAAATGTGATATTCAGTATCTCCTTCGGAGCCTGGATCTTACTCCAAATAATTATTTTCTGTGGGGTTCCCTAAAATCAATGGTCTATGAAGATAATTTAACCACATTGGACGAGCATAAACAGAACATTAAAGATATAAACGCCATTCCGAGAGCAACTTATCGCCAAGTTTTCAACCCAGCCCGTCAATGTTAATTGTTTTGGCTCTCGGACTAGACGGGTTACGGGACTAAACCCGTACGATTTTTGGCACAATGTTTTAAAATTGCCTGTTAAACATTGTGGTAAACTTGTTGGACAAAAAGTGACGCGTTTGCCCAGTCCGACATCCGAAACATTTGACATTGACCGGCTGGGTTAAAAGTATTCTTAATATAAAGTCCATTTTCTTACTAGCCCAGGGACTATGTTTGGTTTTTGAAGAAAGAACATTACATTTTTAGAATATAGAATGCATAAACAGGTTGTTCTCTTTAAAAACCTGTCGTTATAAAGTGGTATGTTCTGGGATCGGACAAAGATTTTCTGCCATATTTTTGCCGCTGAACACGAACCTGAAGTCCAAAATAGAGGTCAAACTGCAAAAAAACGAATTGCGGGAGCCAAGGGGTCACTAGCAACTTTTTTATTAAAAGGGGGTTATGTAGCACTTCGTTGTAGAAGCCCTTCGATACTCTATTTAACGCCACTGTGTTTTTAAAAATCAGCCCAGTCATTCCAGTATTACAACCATTTGAAATTTGGCTTAAATACTTACAAACTTGGCTTGTATGTCTGAAACGGCTGAGCCGATTTTCAAAATCAAAATTGCGTCTTTTCAATTTAAAAAACTGCTTGTGCCTCCTTGGCCCCCTTAATTCGGGTTTTTGTAGTTTGACATCTAGTTTTGACTTCAGATTCGTGTTCAGCAGCAAAAAAATGTGTCAGAAAATCTCTGTTCCATTCCCAGCACATAACGAAAACCGCATATTTATAACTTTATTTTTTAAGTAATTCACGAACACAGTAGGTCAAAACGACGGCAACCTTGTATTGTCCATTTTTCGAGCTATCTACATAGTTTTATAGTATATGTTTAATAATTAGAAAACTTATTTTTGAAGCTATTTTAAAAGCAAATGTCGTAATGTAAAAGTATACCAGAGATGTCTTAAATTAAATAAATTTTAGATACTTTGGAAAGTCACAAAAAATATTATTATAACCTAAACCTTGACAACCACAGCCTAGGACAACATCTAATTAATTTAAACTGAATTTAATTAGTTTAATTTTACCAGTGCTTTGTAACTTTGTATTACTTCAAAAACATCTTAAGACACAAAAACTGTTTAAGTTATAGCTTTTTACTTATTTTAAAAATAAAGAGTTATGGAAAAAAAGAAACGTGATTTAGCACTTTAAAATATTATAAAGAATATAACCATTTATTTTGCGGCTTCCTGGTGGGATTTTGGACGTAAAATTTATGTATTGCAAAGTTAAACTATCAAGGCCAATAGGCTAAGTAATACTTTAATTTTCTAGTCATTTGGTTTTCAATTTCAAAACGAAAGCCTGGGCGTAGAGCATACATAGCAATTCATTTTTGCGGTTCGTTGGCCAACGCATAATCGTTAAGTCAGGTAAAACACAAACCAACCACAAGAAAAGTAACATGAAATTTACAAATACATTTAATAAGAAAAATATATTAACAAAAAAACAGGAAACTTTCAAATACAAACAATAAATATAACCCATATTATTTCGTTATTTGTATACTTATAAAAAAATCCTAAATTATAAATGTTAACAAATTGACACATTCTTGCAAGTGGGGAAAAATAGCCATATTTCGTGAGATGAAACGAAACATTGAACAACACACTGTCACAAGTTCTGTGCAGAGTATTTAAGGATATGTTTTGTTAAAGAGATAGACAAGAGACACAGCCATTTATAAGCTTATAGAAAAAAATAGCATCAGGAAGAGTCCTGCGGTTTTCCAAAGTAGCAATTTTATAAGTATTTGCTACTTAGCTATACTTAAATAAAAATTATTTCAATAAATATTTATTTCACCTTTAAAAGCTAAAGTACTTAGAAAGCTTAGATATTAAAAAGAAAAAATGGGATATAATGTATACCTTTTCATCGGTGGGAGAAGATGGCTATAGACTTTCAAATATGTAAAAAAAAGCTATTATTATTTCGGCTTGTAAAAATCGTTCGAGTGGTATCGTATTATATATTTTTCGTTATCCCTAAATTATTTTCTTTAAACTAAACATATAGCTACTTTTTCTTTGTAGCCCTTTGTTTCCTTTACGTCACTTCCAAATTATCAGATTAGTGTAATATACACTGTTTAGCATGTAATTAACTTACTCTATCTTAATCTGACGCGCCAGACAATTTCTGATGGCTATATTTTTGTTTTTATAATCGGTCCTGTATACGGGGCTCATATTTAATGGAGGTACTTAACCAGGTACAAGGTATGCCCCGGTATAATAATCTGCCGCACTGAAATAAATCCCAAAACCCCCTCTTGGGCTCCCCTACCCTAGTGACACTTTTCCGAACATGGGTTCTCATACTTAAATGTTTTATACTGTTGCGCTGAGTAACCCCTAGAAGTTGTAATCCCATAGTTCTGAAACACCCTGTATAATGCATCTGTAAACAGTCTTTATCCGTACAGTATTTAATCACCTAATACATTTTTAAATCATCAGCAAACAAAAGATACTCCGAATGGTCAATTGCATCGCCAATATCGTTAATAAATAAATTTAAAATTACTGGTTTACAATCATAATCGTGTGGCACACCTGAATATACATGATTTAGAAATCGGTATACACGGCGTCTACCTGTTGACCCCTTTCGAACGCATCTAACAGATATAGCTTGTATGTTAATAAATTAATGACCGTGGAGCTACCCTGAGCAATACCATGCTGTTGACGTATTATTATACCTTTACATAGCCACGAGAGTTGATCTGAAACAAGCTCATTAAAGGGTTTGGGAATTCCTGATTGAATGCAAATACCTCTATATTTTGCGATATCCCTTACGATTACCTGACTTGAAATTGTATACTTACTTATTGTCGATTTTTGCCATCCCTATAGAAAAAATCTAAGGTCCGAAAACCAGAGTGGTCACTTTGTTAATCAGCTTTGATTAATATACTGGTGAATATCAGATTTTTGTTTTAATCATTAACACTAAATGCAATAAAAATATTTTATTAACACATTTTTTGCATTTTACACTTTTAACTTTTAAAAGGGTTAAAATGAACTAACCATATCATTTTGCCCATTAAAATTAAAGAGAAGTATTTTAGAGAGGAAAGTACTTTATTTTTTAAAACTGAAACAAAATTTTATAAATAAGTGTTGTAGAAAATTAAATTTTGTGTCAAAGTTAAAGAGTGAAAGAGTTAAAGCTTAAAGTAAAAGGTTTTTTTTTATAGTACGTATTGAACTTAAATATTGGGCAAGAGTAAGCAAAATTTAAATCATTTATATATATAAACATATTTGCTCCTTTGTGTCAAATTTTTAAGTGTTAATAACACATAAAAAAATACATATTTTTTTACTTTAATGCTATAACTTAACTTTGATATACAATTTAATTTTTTACAACATTTACTTCCAGGACGCTATTTTTAAAAAAATAATTGTACTTTACTCCTTGGCATTTTTTAGTACTAATTTATTTTGCTGGCCACAGTTTGCAACAAATAAGAACTTTTAATTGTTATTGAAATATTTTAGACAAAAATAATGCCTAACTTAACGACGAAAACATGATCTGCCGCTAATACACAAGTATAATTCAAATTCATTGACTTGTAGTGATTTATTGTGTATAAAGATGTATTGACATTACTTGCACTCGAGTAAACTGTAAGCAATCACTATCAAGATTAAACATTTTAAAGACGAAGCTAAGGTTAGCGATCCTACGAGATTTGCTCTATTATAAATACCTATATGTAGAATAAGATTAAAGAAAAAAATGACAATATTAGAAATAATTTATGCTGTACTTAAAGTTAATAAGTTTACAAGTTTTATGTTAATCCCCTTACTGCAAACATACTGTCAGCAAAAAAGTCTTCATACACTATTTGAATTACCATTTCTTTGCATGTATTTTATGTAAGATAATTAGCCAAATAAACAAATTTATTAAAAAGATAGGTAAGTTAATATTTAAAACTTTATTATGTTTTTGAAAAATTTGGTTACATACTTATTTTACTGAAAAAAAAGACAAAGCAAATGGTGCTTGAAATTGTATATGAAGATTTTTATGCTGGTTGCATATTTCATGACCAATTAAAATAAAGTCAACCAACGATATATTTTTTCTACCAGGAGGCAATTTTCAACTCCTGTCCGGGGGTTACTTGGTCCCTAGTCCAACACTGACAGTTACTTAACTTCCTATCTGCATGTAATTTGTCAAACTTCATTTAAAGCTTGCAAAAAATAACAGATAAACTAATGTGTTGCGTCACACTGTTTTGTTGTTAAAAGCATAATTTTTATAAAGGTTACATAAAATGCATTAAAAAAATAATAAATATAATCTTTCGTATAGCTTTAATGTATTAGTCTAGTAAATTTTGCTACTTACTTTTAAAGGACCAGCTACTAAATTAACCAAATTCTTCGACACTGAGGCCCAAAATAACAGACATACAAGAAACAGTAGCGATTCGCGCGCATAAAAATGTTGTGGAAAACACTAGTCTACTGTCAACGCATTGCCAAGGGAATTTAGAACGGTGTCAAAAGTTTATTATGAAAATTATGACTGATTTGGAAATCTTTTAAAAGGTTTTAATTTAGGGTAGCGTTTTAAGCATCCCATTCTGATTTGTTAATAACAGTTGCATGAGTGTGTATTTTAAAGGTGGATATCTCGAGAACAAAACGTTTACGCAAAAAAAATTAGATCTGTGATCAGCGCCCCAAAAATCCCGGTATACTCAATTTCGTTAAAAGCAGTTGCCGCAATTTACTTGAAAATTACCGAAATTATTTTTACCATAAACTATTTTTTATAGTGTAACGCGCCTTACTATGTCATCAACATTTATCTCAGTGTGTTTGCGCTAAAAGACTGGTCAAGTTTCAATACAAGGCGTTCAAGGTCACTCATTTTTGTAACTGCTACTTTAAAAGTGCCGACGGATATTGCCGCTTCTCTATGGTTTCTGCTCTTAGACTGAGGCCCTAACAGTTGCTTGTGTTATCCGTGTTTTGTAAGGCTTCAAGGCAATTAAAACTTTAGATCTTCGTCCTGTAAACAAACTACCAAGTATGTAGACAACCTTAGGGTGTAAATAAATAGCTTTGGCATAAGGCGAACACATTGGCCTAATTAGGTATTTTTAGTGTGGGTGTAGAAATATGCCGGGTAGTTATCCATTGGAAATCCCATGTAAATTTTGATACCATTAAATATTGGCTTCCCTATGAAGTTTACATCAAAATCTTAGACTATTTTAAAATAGTTAATAAGATAAGCTCACACAGTAAATTTTGCTGTTTTTTAATAAACCAATAAAAAGTTATTTAAGAAGAACCATTTGTAAAATTGTTGCTGGCCTGATACTTACCGTAGTTAGTCCACCAGTAATAAATTCATATTATTGTAAAACTAATATAAAGGTAAACGCCCATTAAAAAATTTACCAGATATTTATTTTATTTATTACTGGTGGATTCATTAAGATATGTATCAGGTATGTAACGATTTTACAAATAGTTTTTCTTAAATATCATTTATGTTACTAATTAGTATTAGCGAAATGTGGTGTGTGAGATATGTATGAATGTGGTAGACAATGCATTATTATTGGTATTAAAAGGAGAAGGACAATAATAGAACCAGACCTACATCGCACTATAGAAAACCTCCACACCTATATAGGCTGCCCAAAATTCACAAAGACAACATACCACTTAGGCCAATTACTAGCAATTTAAGTAGATGTCTTCTTAAACTTATCCAACCATTAGCTGGCAAAACATTTTGATATGTAAAGAACTCTCAGCATATCATTATTATAATCATAAAAGACATTAAATAAGATCTCTTAGATAATTTTGTCAGCTTTGACATCGAGAGCCTATATACAAATTTACCTTTGAAAGAATAGTTAGATATCGTTGAGGCTAGATTGAAAGACAGTACTACATTTTTACAAAGAACTTTACCTCTTGAGGATGCTATGGAGCTTCTGAGGTGCTGTCTGCATAATTTCTATTTTTAAGTGAAAGATAAGTTTTATGCCCAAGATAATGGCCTACCGATAGGATTTCCACGCTCTTCTCTTCTTAATTGCAAAATGGAATGTTTTGATACCAATTAACACTGCAATCATCAGACCAAGAATCTGGCTACGATACCTTTATAATATGAAATTAAAACGACAAACAGCTAGACTGCTTTCTTAATTATTAAAACCCAATAAATAACTACAATAAATATGCCATTAGGAAAGAGAAAAATAGATGTCTACCTTTTTGAATGTCCTAGTCAGCAGACCAAATTGAGTAGTCAAGAGATTTGTATACAGGAAACCTACACACACGCAAGAATATCCTAATTGCCAATTAAAAAATTCTTAAGCAACCACACTAGAAATAATCAAAACATTATGTAAACTTGCGACTACAATATGCAGCGCCAAAACCACCCTGGATGCTAAACTACGCAACATTAAAATGGATCTGTTCAGAATGGTTATGTTGAGAGATCTATAAATAAGAATGTAAATAGTTGTAATGTGGAACCAATAGTGCCATCACCTGAGCAAGATAATCCTTCTCTCTAAACAATTTTATATGTGAAAGGAAAGTGTGAAAAGATCAGATGAGTAACTAAGAAATATGGAATATAAATAATATCTAAATCCAGATTAAGAAGCATCTTAATGAAAACAAAACCCTATGTGTATAAACAGGAGAAATATTTCATCTACCAGGTACCATGCCAATGTTGGGAGTGAAATTGAAGAAACCAAACGTACACAGAGGAGCAAAATATCGAAATCTGGGATCTCTGACCATGTTTGGCCTTAACAACATAACAATAAGTGGTCAGAAGTACGGGTTGTTTAGAGGGAACCATTGGAAAAAGCAAAAATTTAAGCAAGCTGTTTTCATTATCAACAATAATAATATCTTTAGCAAACTAAGTGTCGAAATACCAAACATTTGGAAACCACTCTTTAAGCGCACCAAAGCCGGAATCCTGGTTAACAACCACGCTTGACCTCACCCAACTCCATCATGGGTGAATGGTCTCCCCCACTGTATATAACTTTGGGAATTAGATGAGTTTACACTTAATAATGGACAAGGACTGAAATGGACTGACTGAAACGTTGTGTAAATATGTAAATCAAATAAAAACAATGGAAGTCCAAAACTTTACTTCTTTTAATACCAGTAGTGTGTGAGCTTATGATTTAAAATTTTAAAGTTATTGTTACTTAAATGTTATAATATTACAGGTGAAGGATTAGGGTTTTCGGGTATAGTTCATTCATTGTCAAGTTAGCGGATGGACCAAAAAGCTCGATTTTTAATTAATTTTGGAGTTACTAGGTTGGTTAGGGTTAGACTAACGATATTTTATATTTAGGCTGTTTAAAGTCTAAAATAAGCTTATATTTTATTGTGATAATCTACAGAAAGGCCGTCTTTTATATTATTTTACTTCTTTATAAAAATAAATGTTTATAATTTTATTAATAAGCATATAATTATGTAAATTGGTATTAATTTCGTTTGTTGCTTTTTAAGATTAGTCCCGATAATAAAAAACATACTGACTATAACCTGTAATTATTATTTTAAAAAACAATTGTATAAGAATGTGTTTTATTTATGGTATGCTTAAAACCAAAAAAATAAATTGGTATGTATTTATATTTGTAAATAGAGATGTTGGACGAGGGAAAATAGGTAAAAACCTAAATTTTACCGTAAAATATAAATAATTTATGAAGTTATTATTTGCTCATAAAGTCTATACAGGGTGTCATGAAAATACATTATTAAATTTAAACTTTAAAAACCTTGAGTAAAAATAAATTTAAAAAAATTGTTAAAACGGCGGACCATCATTAATTTCTGAGATAATTAACCCCAAAATTTTATGTATGTACACTACAATTTGTTTTAGATATAAGGCTTTCAATAAATTTGTCATCGTGTCAGTAGTCACAGGTCGGCTATTTGTATATAAAATAGGACGTTTGGCAACATCGTAATGAAAGCCGTCCCCGCCGGTCCACTGTCACGGTATTTCTAGTGTCTATGTAATCAGGGACGTAGCACACGAGGGAAAAGAGTACTGAGTGTGTCTCTACAGTAACTAAGGAGTCATCCATTTCAATATATTTAAGTATTTCCATAACACCCTGTATGATTCCCCACTAGGAAAAATTCAATTTTAAAATAATAGAGTTAGATATTAATTAAGGGGCCAAAAGTATAAAATAACTATTAGATGCTTTGCATTTTTAAAAAGCTCTCATGCTTTATAATTTATTAAATAAAAAGTATACAGGATGTTCCATATTAAAAAAATTTAAGTACACCACTGAATTTAATGTAAAACTGTTCAATAATATCAGTTTTCTTTTGTTGTAGTTACAAAGCAACTGAAATACGGAGGGTGGGTAAAAAGTAGGTTTTGTCCTGTATGTTAAAAACTAAGAGGGCCATAAAAAATATTTTAGTGTAATTTTTCATTCCATCAAAAATCAGCAAGTTCGAGAAAACCGCAAGTCTCTATCTTTAATAATAACTAAGATACTCTGCACATACCCTGTTTTCTAAAATAATGCACTTTTAAAATAAAGAAAGTTGGCAGGATGGTCATATTTTAGATTCAGGTATTCTGGTTCAGGTTATTAAGTTTTTTTTTATAACTAAAAAGAAAAGGGAACACAATATTTTTTTTATATAAACTTGGCACACCAGAACCAGTCCAACAAAAATATTTTCTTACAGAGGAAGGCTTTTCTTTAGTGTCGCTATTTCTGTAAACAAATTAATAAAACTTATTATGAAACTAAAAATATGAATAAAAATTTGAATGAACTAAAGTCAGTAAATTTTTTTATATATATTTTAAATTTAAGATAGCTACAAGTAAACAATCTGACCATAAATTTCTTTAAGGATTAAACCAATTTGAATCAAGAGTTAATAATACGCGCATTTAGTTCTGACATCACGACGCAGGCAAGTAATCTAAACAATATATTTTTATTATGGGAATTCGTGATGAAAGTTAAAATAACGCGATTTAGTTTTGAGTTTTTGTGTGTTTTAAAATGCTTGTGACTAGTGTCGGCTATTTGTGACACTGTGACTGAATTTTCGTGATTATTTGTGATGTTCATTAACCTAACCTATTTATGTAAATAAAAGTATAATTTTTACGAACTTCAATCAATGATATTAATGCTAAAAGGCTCCCCGTAATCCATTTTGATAAAACTAATATAAAATAGTGCCCCTAATGTAACAAAAATGAAAAATAAAGTATATTTTCTATGGAAACCCTTGTTTGTTTTATGAAGAGGCGAGAGGGTAGAGGAGTTTGTTTGGATTTCATTCAAAGCCTTAAAAATATACCTCTAGAGTCAGTGTTATGGCAGTGTAAAAAGGCGCCTGAAAAAGAAATATGACAAGAGTATAATCCATCGCTCTTGGTCCTGCTGACCACTATGATTATGCAGAGCTAAAGTTCTTTTTTGTAAGCATGCGATTGTTTGCACAGCTAAGCGGCAAGACTGCCTCTAATAGGTATGTTATTGAGGGTAGAAAAACGTCAACGTCATGTGACGTCACATTAAATGCGCGTATATTCGTTTTGAAAATAAAGTTTGGGGGATAATAACCTTTTTGTACTAATAACTAACTTTTGATTGCATTTTTAAAGATATAAATATCTACGTGCTTGGCGACTTCAATGTCCATAATAAGGATTGGTTGGGCTCTTCAAAAACTGACCCCCAAGGCAGAGCAGCCGAAATCTTCGCAGTCAGTAACTCTCTTACCAACCTTATTATGGAACCCACCTACTTTCCTAGAGTCCCAAATCATAGTTCAAATCCCCTAGATCTCTTTCTTACTACAAACCCCGAACTCTAAGAAACATCTGTCACAGCACCCCTAGGTCGCTCAGATTATGGCTTAGTTACTATATCTTACTCTGCACATCCCGAGGTAAATGAATACATGCCACCACGCACCGTATGGCACTACAACTCAGCCGACTGGAATGGCCTAAGGGACTTCTTCGCCACTTACCCCTGGAATTCCATCTGCTTTTCTTCTCGTGATCCTTCTCAAATTTGCAATCAACTTACTGAATCAATTCAATTGGGCATTGAAACCTATATTCCACACACCATCAAGAATCCCAAACAATCCAATAACAAACCCTGGTTTTCCAAATCTTGTGATAAAGCTAGAATTTTAAAAGTTCATGCTCACAAAAAGTTTCCACAGGATCCTAGTCCAGAAACGGTTTTCTGTCGGTACAGGCCAGCATTGAAGCAAGAAACTACTACAATCAAACAATTTCTGAAGCCAAAGACTCCTTCGACAATCGTATTAAAAACAAAGTTCTTTCTTGCTCAAATGGCAGCAAATCTTTCTGGTCCTTTGCGAAAAACATAAGTAGGAATTTTTGTACCAATTCTTTTCCGCCACTAGCTTTGGAAGATGAAATTGTTTCTACCGCTAAAGGAAAGGCAGAATTATTTGCTAAACAATTTGCTGCCAATTCAATCCTTGACCCTCCCGTAAATCATCCAATTCCAGCAGTTACCCCAGTTCCTCATAAAATGCCCGATATTATTTTTAAGGTAAAACACATTAAGCGTATCCTTTCTTCCCTTAACACCAAGAAATCGTCTGGGCTTGATGGCATACCAGCAATCGTTTTAAGAAAATGTGCTCCAGAACTTGCACCAATCTTAACTTGGCTCTTTCGAATTTCTTACAACACAGGTATCTTTCCGGAAAGCTGGAAAGCTGCACGTGTTCAACCTATTCCCAAGAAAGGATCTAAATCTCTTCTATCTAACTATAGACCAATTTTAATTCTTTCAGTTCTTTGCAAAGTAATGGAAAAACTAATTAATTCACAAATTCTTAAGTACTTAGAAAAACACAAATTTTTGCATGACAGGCAGTATGGATTTCGCCACAAAAGATCTACAGCAGATCTTCTTTCCTTCGTATCACACTGCTGAAATAAGTCTCTTGATTTTCTAGGTGAGTCCCAGATCGTTGCTCTTGATATATCCAAAGCTTTTGACCAGGTCTGGCATGCCGCACTTCTTAATAAACTTCCCTCCTATGTTCTTTCAACTAAACTCTGTTCTTGGCTCTCTAGTTATCTATCTGATCGTCGTATATCAGTTATTGTGGACGGCCATTCTTCAAGTTTTCATCAAGTAAATGCTGGAGTCCCTCAGGGCTCAGTTCTGGCACCAACATTGTTTCTTCTTCACATCAACGACCTTCTCTCGTCCACAACTAATTCCATTCATAGTTTCGCCGACGATAGTACCCTTCACTCTAGTTTTCAGGTTCCTAAATCCATTACTAAACCTGACTTGGAAAACAAACGCAGAGCGATGCAGATATCTCTTTCGCAGAATCTTAATTTAATATTGGATTGGGGCGCTTAAAATCTGGTCCATTTTAATGCATCCAAAACACAATCATGTTCCTTGTCGCGAAAAGAGTCATTAAATACTCATCCTCTACTTATGAGCGGCCAAGTTTTACAGAGCAAAGACACCTTTAATCTTGTGGGCATCACATTTGAAAGTAACCTTAACTGGCATAAACACATTGTATCTATAGCCACGTCAGCTTCAAAAAAGCTTGGATTTCTCTTTCAAGCCAAAAGTATTTTCCCCTTCTAATTTATACACTTTATATGTGTCCCAAATCCGATCTGCCTTGGAATATTGTTCTCATATTTGGGGCATGGCGTCCCCCACAACCCTAAGCATTCTTGATTCTATTCAAAGAAGATCTATTCGTCTCATTAATGATCCTTCACTTACAGAAAGGCTTTCCTCTCTTGCACATCGTCGGGCTGTGGGGGATTTATCGCTAATTTATAGGTACTTCCATGGCTTCTGCTCTGAAGAATTGCCCAGTATAGTTCCTCCACTTACGGTTCCCAACAGAGAAACTCGTGGTTCCGCGCGTATGCATCCCTATACGGTCCAACTGAACAGACCCCGAACTTCCCACTTTGTTCGTTCTTTTATCCCTAGAGTTTCTAGGTTGTGGAACCTGCTGCCCGCGGAGGTCTTTCCTTCCCCCAAAATCTTCAAGTCTTTAAGTCCCGTGTCAACAAACTCCCTCTTACCTCGCTTAAGACACCCACGGTACGTTAGTATTTAGGCTTTTAGCCTTCGTGGTTTGTCCAGAGATAAAAAAAACTTGACTTGAAATTATTAACGAATATTAACATGAACATTGTAAATATGTGTCAAAATTATAAACTTGTTGTTAAAATTTTAGATAATATTTCATTTGAATTGTTGGTCGTCATTTGTGGTAGCATTTTTTCTGCATATTTTAGAGACATCTCATGTATAATGCACTATAACTCTACTCACAACTAAGTGTTTTAATTTCTTCTAAGGATATTTATTAAGATTTGCATACCAATTACACCTAGTTAACCTTACTTCCTGCTTGAAAATTTAATCTTATTAGATGTAATAAGCAATGTCTTATGCAATGTAGGTACTGGAATTTACCAAATCGTGTTGTGGTTTTCAAGGCACACGTATAACAATTTTCTATTTAGCTAGGAGCACATAGTTTGCATAATTTCTTAGTGTATAATTAATTTTTTGGTCATTTTAATTTATGCCAGCATAAGTTTGTTAAAAAAGTATTTTAAAACGATTTAGTTGCTGGCGGAAAGTTTATCGATATACAAATATCGTTTTCTCTTTATATTAGTTAGGTTTTGTTTGTTTTACATTGTTATAGTTGATTTTCATATTAAAAGAAAAACATGGTAATATATGACTACTTTGACATTGACCAAAGGGAGTTTACTGGTGCAACCTCACTTGGGTTACCCTTGGAAGCACGCAAATTTATTTGAAAAACTCTTAAAAACAGAAAAACACATATCTGACTTTTTTAATAATAAATATTAATATATTCAAAAATAGATGAAGTTAGTTTTACATTCGTTAGCAAAAAAAATAACAATATAAAAAATATCGGGTAATAAAGTTCTCTGGAATGTGCCGCCCTCGTTGCCGCAGCCGTGAAATCGGCAGCATCGGTCACCGCAGTTAGCAACGTGGAGCGCGGCTTAAACTTTGATGAGTCACCGCCAACCAGACACCCGGTGTTTGGGGGACGGACGGACCGAGCAGCAACCATCTAAGTTATGGAATAAATGGCGTGTGAATTAAAAGGAGTAGGGTCAAGGGACAATAAGCCCCTAGGGCTGCAGTGCACCACCTAGGGTGGTGGGTTGGTCGGACCAAGGTAGAAGACCCAAAAAGGCAAAAAAGTCTGAAAAGCCCGGACCGAGTTTTAAAAACAAAATACCGCAGAGAATTAAAGGACACGAGGTGCTACATGACCCCCTTTCCATTAGAAACAAAATTGCTAGTGCCACCTTGGTACAACGCCACATGACAGAAACTTATTTTTATGCCAAAAGTTAGTTTAAGTGACACGCTTTTACTCAAATTTAATTCGGCCTCGATATCTGGTCCCATTTAAAAAATAAAGGGAGGAAGAAGACTTTCACCTCCCTATATAATGCATGGTTTATATTTCTTCATTAGGAAGTTATTTACCTTTAAGCTAAAATTAAAAAAAAAAAGAATTAAAATTATTTTGGCATTCTATATAAGCCGTAATATTAACGACCTTTTAAAATTACTTGTACAAAAGATTCTACTGCTCTAAAATTTTTAAAACGTCTGAAAAGTACTGTAGTTTAGAAAGTCGTTCTTGTAAAAGTCACTATAAGTGCCGTTACACATGAGTACGAACGCCATACGCCATACGCCCTACGCCTGATGAATTAAAAGTAATGTAGAGTAAAGATCAGTAGTAAAGAAGCCAAGTGGTCATCAGTTCTGTCTCACTTTATTTATTCTTCTTTTTGTTGCTCGAACACTACTTAAACTACGCATTTAGAAAGAAATAGTTGATTTCGTCTTTATTTGTATGACGCTTGTGGCTTCTTTATACTTGGTTTTTACTTTAACCTTTTACATGCAGACGCTGTGCGTACGCGTTACGTTGCATTACTTTCAATGCAAAACTTTTTTCAGGCGTAGGGCGTCCGTAAGTCTCATGTGTAACGGGACTAAGGCTCGCTATAAGGTGTTGATGTTTTATTGCGGTATTGTACCTAGTATTATTTTTTATATATATAGTAATAATAATTAATCTAATTAGTGTGTGTTAGAATACCGAGTATTATTATATCATTTGAAATGGATTGGAAAGTATAGAAATGAGCATATAAACTTTTACAGACATCTTTAAAACATAAAGTACCTATAAAAAATGTGTTTTTAGAGTTGAAAATTTACCAAAATTTTTTTCAGCCCTACAAAACAATTATTATTGCCCCTTTAAATAAAAATTTTAGCCATGTTTCAACGTAATTATCTTTACATTTTAAATCAACATATTTTTGCACTTTTTATTGTTGTGAATATTTTTTTGCTTAAGCACCCTTATCTTTTTATTAATAGAAATTTTGTGCCTCTAAAAAACAACCAAAGAATCCATTAAGATGTCAGTATGATAATTTTGGGGCACATTAGGTTTCTATTTAGTAAACATTAAAAAAGTGATATTTTTTAATAAATTTTGACACTTTAATTGCAAGTAATTTCAAGTACTTTTTAAAGACATATTAACGTTTAAATGAAACTTTTAAGAGTATTTTATTTTATAGAAAATATATATGTTCAGGGTGTTCGGTTATATTTTGAACGAGGTCTACACGCTTTATTGTTTAAGATAAAAAAAAAATAAACACAAAATTTTAAGGATTTTATTAGAAGATAGTTTACCATGGGCAGATTTGGTTTTATTTGTTTCTCTAAAAATGGCCTTTCTGTTATTAGTTTTGGCTAAAATATAAGAACTGTCTAAAATAATAAATATTTTAATGTAAAAAAATGGAGCTACAGGTTTGTTGTTATTCTTTTTTACTTTAAACAACCTGAAGTGGTTCTATAAAACATTGTTACCAATAAATAAACAGTAGTAACTGTCCGCTTTTTTCTGGCCACAGTATTTCTGTTTTTCAAATTTTTTACACACATAATAAATTGCATATGTTGAGGAAGTTACTAAATTAGGATACTCCGTCCTATAATAATTTTGTGTTTGACGGTAATTATTTACTCGCAAAGCCGCTCATGTTAAATTGTCTATGAATTAGAGCGGCTGACTTTTCCAGGATTCAGAGTCCATTTAAAATAACAAAGTCGATGCCCATTTGTTTACACTGCGATTTTTGTTTGTTTATTTTTTCAGCAAATCCTATCGGTTCTTATAAAACCCTAAAACTTTTGTATTTAAAATAATTTTCTATCTCATACAATAAAGCGTGTAGACCCCGTTCAAAATATAACCGAACACTCTGTATATGGCGGAGGATAATATTAACTTAAAAGGGATAGATAAAGCGGTAAATGACTTCCATAACTAGAAAGTCGCAAGTGTACTTAAATATACTTATGCTTGCCCCTGGTTGCTTAAAGTCCTAGAGCTCTAGAAAATTAGACCCAACATTAATAATCTTCTTAAACACAGAGGATACAATTAAAACTCTTTTACAGTGATGGTGTCATATCTACTCCAGATATTAGCACCAAAGAGAAACTTTTCGGGTTAATTTGTTAAGCCTTTGAGAAAAAGTTAAACATTAACATGCCGTATCAAGGTTCGTATTGGCCGTAAAAAAATTATAACAAAAGAATATTTGTTTTTCTTTTTAAAGTTTTAATTCTAATTTTACCAGTTTTGTTTTTTGAGAAAATGCATAATTTTTAGGTAATTTTTTTTGTCGAAAAATTGTTACTCGTACTTTCAAATGCAAACAATTGGAAAATATTGGTTAACAAATTAATTTCTGCTTAAAACCACTTTTTTATTGATTTTTGTGATTAAAGTGTAATAAAAAAAATCACAGCCGAGATGGAGTGGGAACCACCCCCAGGGTTTTGACGTCCTTCGGTTCAATATAGATTTTGATCCTTGGGCAATTCCCCACTGTGTGTTAAAATTTTAAATCAATCCAATCCCAACCAAAGAATTGTGAGATGAAACACTTTATTTTATGTACTATAATTTTTGTGACGATAGTAAGTACACAAAGCGACCGTATGATGAAGAATTCTTGCAATAAAGTTATTTTTATAAAATCAAATGATCGTATTTTGTCTTAGTTTTAATATTTCTCTTATATCTTGCTATCGAGTTTACGGGCTTTGCCTATGTTTAAATATTACTAACCTGTTATTTTGCGTAAATAAATTAAAAAAAAATTCTTAGCATGGTCATTTAGTATTGCTAATATTATCTAGCTTTACAGTAAATAATATTACCATCTTTATACACGGTGGAAAAGGTTTTTCGTAACAAATTTCGAAAGTCGATGAAAAATATTTTTTATAAAAAAAAAAACTAAATAAACATATTTTCTAAATTGCTTTTTTTCTAAGATACGGGGTGATAAAGTTTAATTTATTTTCAGCTTTCTCGTGTTACTTTCGCCACCTTTATCTTCAAATTTGCTGACGTTTAAAAATTACATTGTTAAGTAGTGTGTCAAGTAGTATCAAAATGCCACCCTTAAGTTTCCAATTGCAAATCCATATACAAATGCATATTCGCTATTTCTCGATTTGAAAATTTGACAATTTTTAAATGTTAAGATAATGGTAAAAAAAAGTAACACAGGGAAAAAAGAAACTTAAAATAAATTTCACTACTACTACTTTAACACCACGTATTTTGAAAATAAAGCAATTTAGGAAATATGTTTATTTAGATTTAAAAAAACGTTTTCTATCGACTGTCTAAGTTTGTCCCGAAAAACCGGGTCCACCATGTATATTATTTATATCCAAATTAATTTACTACGCAAAAGATTGGTCAATTTATGAAGGTTTAACTTTTAATTCATATATATATATATATATATATATATATATATATATATATATATATATATATATAAAGTTGCTAAAACAAACTAAGTACTCCTTACAAAACTACCACATACTAAATAAATAGCAATTTGACCATGCCGATAAATGATTTTTATTTTTAAACGCAAATACTATAGATCAAATAAAAAATGTTAGTTAGGAGACCAAATTTGTTTCAAACTTAACAGGAATCCGATGTTTTTTATTTTTTTTTTTCTTTGAGAAAAATGAAGTCACATACCATTTTTTAAATATTTGCTGTAAATCTCTTACGAACGACACTGACGATAAATTATTTTTCTTATGCATCAAAAAATGTCCTTTGATACATGAAAGACGTTTTTTATGCTTTATTTGTTTTTGGAAGAAATAAAGAATAAAATTTAAAAGTTTTAATTTTATTCTGGAGAAAAGCCAAATAATATTTTGTTTAAATGAAAGACGTTTCACAAATTTTTAAAAAAATTGTTTAATGGTAAAAAATAATTGTAAAAAACTTATACTTTTTCTAAATTTTAACACTGTCTGGTTTCAAAAGTAGGACGTTACGGGCAAATTTTCTTATTTTTTGATGGAGAATTACCCCATAAAGTGTGTAAAAATATTTAGTGGATACCCTGTATAAATGACATTTATATTGTTTAAAAAAAAGACACATTTTCTTTCCTCAAGAGTTTACCGATTTTAAATAAAGTAAAAACAAATAAAAAGTTTAAAAAATATATTAAAATAGAAGCTGTTACTAAGGAATCTTAGCGGTTCCCTATTTTACAGCTTCATTGATTCGACTTATAAGTACTGCCTTTAAACTACCCTACATTAATATGCATGTAAAAAGAAAAATAAAGAAAATTAAGTACGTAACAATTCATTAATGTCCTAAATAAACTTTTTAGCTAATTACACTAATAAAAAAATGCAATTTAAGAATTTAATTTATTTTATCCTGTCAAGTGAATATTTAATAAAAATTAACTCTTTACTTAGAAATCTTCAGGTTTTAGTACTTATTTTGGTTTTCTTTAAAAAAAAAAAACTAAAAAATTTAAATACTATCTTAATAAAATATCGACACATATTGCCACATTCCAAAAGGGTAACATTAAAATTACAATAACAGTTATAAGTAATTTGTGTCTATTGACATAATTTGTAATAGAAAATGTAATTTTAGAACTTATAAAAAAATTGTGTTAGTTTCAGTAGGGTAATTTTACAATTGAATAAATGTAATATTTTTGTTATATTACCATTTAAAAACATATACTTTCCAAGTCTGATAAAAACAAAAGGGTATATATTAGAAAATTACAATAAATTTTTAATGTAGACGTTATAGTTATGTAGTTGTAATATATTGTGGCTTGTGGTGATAATTATTAACCTATGGTTAATACCTAATTGCCAAAACACAATTGCTTAACAATGATTTAGAACAAAAATCCTAAATTTTTTAGAACCTATGTCAAACTTTTTAAACAAAATTTTATTTATTGTTTTATGTACCCTATTAAACATGTCCAACCAACTACTCCCATGTATAAGTACCTAACCTAAAAAAATTAACATACCAAAATATTTAACACTAGCGGACACACACAACTTCGTTGGGCGTTAAATATATTTTTATCTAAAATTTTTGTTTAATCAGAACTAACCAGCAATCTAACCAGAACCAACCAAAACTAATTATACATAAAAACCTTCCTATTGATTTATTCTATACATAAAAAAAACTGCATCAAAATTTGTTGAATAGTTTTAAGGATCTAAGCATACACACATATTACAGACAGACGCGAAAAGCGACTTTATAGTATGTAGTCTACTAAAAATAGGTTAATTCGTTGCTTTTTTATTCTTATACATTTAAATAATAAAAAAAATCTGCATCCGCAGAGAATCGAACCCAGGCAACCCGCGTGACAGGCGGAGCATTCTACCACTGGACTTATCGAAACTTATAAACTTAACCTTACAAAGTTAAAGTGGGTGTTATTATCTGATTTTTTAATTTAATCATAGTAAAATATAGCCTATACACCTTTTACCTCCAGCAAGTTTTATTTAGATCTGTATAGTACTCTAGTAGTTATGGTTTGTCTAATAAATTCATTTATACCCGGTATTATAAATCCTTTTTATATTTGTAATTAGCTACGTGCAAAAAATGCTGGACAAAAAAAAATTACCGTTAATTTAGTATAAAAATGCAATACGTCAAACCTTTTTATTAAGTATGTAGCAAATAACCCTGTTTTATACATTGCGACCTAAGTTAATTAGCTTTGTCATTAATACTGGGCAAATAAATTACTTAAAAATTTCTACTTAACAACGACATTTTGCAACTCTAAGATTGCAGAAAGCTCTATTCTCGTAGAAATTAGGGTTTAAATTTCTCTAATTAGTGTGGACACTATCAAGAAACAGCATGGTGCAATGTATTTTAAGTGGAGGAAGACCAGAACAATTAATATAAAGAGAAAATTGGTTTTTCATTGTAATTCCTAACGATGTTTATAGTTTTTATTTAAGTGTGTGTAAGACAGATGCAATTGATTGTAATGGTTTTAAAATATTTATTACCAAATAAGGGGCAAGTTTTAAAGCGTACAATCTTTATTTATACTTTTAATTCAACAGTGAGACAAATGTCCTCCAGTTGTATCTTTAAGCACTAAATTAAAACAAATAACTTTTAAGGCCATAACTACATCCATAATAGGGGCTCTATTACACTGTCATAAGTGCCTTCTTGTTATCTTGTTTCTCTAGGCTCTTATGAAAACAGCAAGGTCTTCGTTCGCGCACAGCCTTCTTAACAAGTTGACGGACAACATCGCATTAGAATATGACATAGTTGATAAAATCACGCGTAATTTTCATCCTATGCAAATACATAAATAGTAGAATTTGATATCCAATTTTGATTTATTACTAAGAATAAAACTCAAATAAACTGATTCACTAATAAAGTTGGTGTAAACGTCACTGATCTTCGTGGTGTAAACTGGGCTATTTTGTTTCCAAGTCAGACATGACCCACAAGTTATTAACTTAACCTTAGAGCCTAAATAATTTTATTATATTTTTTTATTATTAAAACGACTAAGACAATGTTTTCCACCTTAAACGATGTGTGAAAAATGTTGTGGTTTATTATTAGTAACCAGTACCAAAAGAGGTAAGTTTAAATATCGTATATTTATATTTTCCTTTAATTCTAAACTGTTTTTATTTTTAAGCTTTTATTAGAGATTGTTAGAAACATTCAGACCTTTAGACACCATAACTTGTTTATTAACTACAATTAAACTTCAAGCAACCCTGGAACAGATGGAATTATGATCAAGACTTAAGACCATGTTTAGATAACAGGCCAAGTAACGCTGATAATATAGTGGAGCGACGTGGATAGCGCAAAATCGCGCCAATATTAAACGTGTAAAATCAAATTCAATGAGTCTAAGTACTAAAAAAAGGTATATTTTTTATTGCGACGTATAAATGTTGAAATACACAGGGCCACTTTAACGTTACTTGGGCAAATATACCATATGGAACTATCTTTTTGGGACCTTAAGACCGGTGGACAAAAAACTATATTTCTCTTTCACTATAAGTCTACAGGAATTATTTGACTAACTTAATTTAGTACGGGCATACCCCCGCACTAGGGGCAGCCCGTACGGGCTTAACTAAAACTTTAACTTCTTACTTGACTTCACTTCTACTACCTACTTTTTATCTAAAATTTTTCTAGTTTCTTTCTCTTAAGCTCCCCTGCATTCTTAGGTAACTGTGTTTATATACAAAGTTGAACTCGGTTTTTGGTGACTTAGCACGTTAACGACCTTGCCCGTTCGACCTAGAAATTTACCTTGCCGGTTCAAAGTCTAAGCTTTGACATTATTTTAAATTGTTATATGATTTGCTTTAAGCTGTGTTTTTTCCATTATCGAAATAAATAAATAAATAAATAATAAAATTTTTAAAACTTACGTACCCCCTATACAGGGTGTTCTCAATATGGCATTTCAAATGTGAGTGCTGTTTTAAATTGAAGAACAAAAGCAACTGTAAATAAAATTTTCATTAAAAATACAAGTATTTTCCTAAAATTGTTACAATGTTTCATAAAATAATTTAGGTTTCTTTTTAAAGGCTTGCACCTGAACCTTGTGTATTCGTGACTATTCTTGCTTTTACCAGCTTAATGCTTAAACACTCTTACGTATCCTAACCTAACATTAACTAATAATATTTTAACATATTCTCTTTTACTTAACGGTTTTTAATCTTACTTTTATAATTTACACAATCTTCAATGTCCTATGTTAACCGTGCTAATGCTAATGTTAAAAACTTGAAATAGTATACAGTAAACTGCATCCATTTTTACAGAAAACCTCACATTTGCTTAATATGTTTTTTTATTTTTAGTTGAATACTAGTTGGTAAAATTATTCGAATCATATGGAACTCACTATAAAATGTCTGCAATTTTTAAGCTGGTGCATAAATTCAGAATATATTTTGTATTAAGGGTTAGGGGGTAGTCAGAGACATCGAAAATGATAACAGTAATTTTTTCGTATTATTAAATCATTTTATTTTACAAAAGTAATAATATGGCCTTATTATACAATGTTTTGACTTGAAGTCACGAAAATTTGAAAAAAATTTATAATGAAAGCTTATAGCTTGCTTCTGCTGACCCAGTCCAAAAAAAGGTCCTTGCGGTATAAATGATAAGTCCTTGAGATTCATCTAAAATCAATCTGATAAGAAAATTAGTTTTATAAATAGATAATCCTGGCCTGATCAAAGCTTTTTTTTTTCAAAAATTAAAAATGGCGGATCTGGTGAAAATTTTTTCTAAATTTTTGGGAAAAAGCTCAACAGTTCACTGGTCTAAAATCAAAATTTGAAAAAAATCCTTCGATCAGGCCTCCCGAGTTTGGATATATGTATTCTAAAAGCTGTATATATTTCATTAAAATCTACTGAGCGGTTTTCTGCCATTACAGTTGTCAACAGTTCAAAAAACATAGTTTTGAGAAACCATTTAAAGTTTGGGCACTAGATTTACGTACAGAAATACGAATTATTTAATCTACTTACACACAAAATGTTAAATACAAATGTTATTAAGTATCAAAAGTTATGCCCAATAAAAATACTTTTCGGTCATAGTCCCATTCAATAATACAAAAATCCTAAAATTTGGAAACATTTTAGGACATTTTTCCAAAATCACTTTAACTAGTGCAAAACACCAAAAAGTGTAAGAGGGCAAAAGCTGGGTAATGAAAGAAACAATCTTAATATTTGGTTATTAAAAACGGTGATGGGGTCAAAACCCAAAAAAAAAAAAAAAAAATACAGCTCGTGAAGTTTGTCCAAAGATAAGGGCTTTAGTAGACAGATATGTTTCCTCTAGGTTTGCCAATTTTGGTCTAATAGATTTAGATAGGACCTCGCTGTAAAATAAATTTGATTTAGCTACAAGTAAGCTAACACGTTTTTCTTGTAGAAAAACAATAGGAAGTGATTCAGTAAAAGCAAATCTGTCAACAATTTGAGGATTTAGGAACTATAATAATTTTTGTTAAATAATGCTTTTCATAAAGCATGCAATTTTTCTCGATTTTAAAAAAGAACCTTTTTTTAGTGTCCTTTGAAAATCAAAAATGTAAGGTTAACATGGTTACTAAGTTGGAAAATAAACGTATTAGTCTAATTGTAGTATTTTTTTTTTGCAACAAAGTTTAATGCATCTTTTTGGAAAAGTCCCGAGAGTCCAGTTCCATTTAAATCTATTTGACCAAAATGCCCCTTAAAAATAAAAAAATGGGCACAACAGATACAAACTTATTAAAGTAAAAAGTTTGCAAGTTTAATTTGGCCCACACTGTATGTTAGTCACCTTAGGCACTACTATTTTAATTATCGATTATTTAATATTATTTTTAAACTATTAGGCAACGTTAATATCCTATGTTCCACAAATAAAATTATTATTATAAAATAAAAAAACAACTAGCCATAAAACATCTTAATAATTTACTTTTTATTTTAAATATATAGGTAATAAATCTATTTTACTTTTGTCTTAACCTCTAATTTTTATTGATGTGTACTAACAATTTGTATTGATTGGACAAATATTTTTAAAATATTTTCTTTTAAAACTGAAAAAATACTATGACTATAATTGTTCTTTTCGAATATGAAACATAAAAATTAATTTGCTGTAGGTTATATAAAATAGGTTTTTAAAAGCTGCAATTTTGATTTTTCCAAAATACTTTATTAGTAACCTTGTGACATTTTTAATGTAGTATGGTAATTTCTATATACAGTTACGTTTTCGTCCTAACCTAATATTATGTATAAAGTTACACTAATAAAGGTTTTTTTTTAAGTAATAATAGGAAATGGTAACAAACTGATGTACAATAACTTTATAGGTAGCTACTTTGCAAAAGTCATTAATTAAAAAAAAAACTAAAACCAGTCTTTTACAACTAAATGTTCTTTATTTTATATTAATTACTTAAAAATTCAGGGACAGGTATGTTTTTTGGCTTATGATCGAGTTAAAAACAAAAGGGGCAAAATAAAAAAGTTATTTTAAAATAGTTGACTTTACTTTAAAAAGCTTTTTTTTTACAAAATATTTTTATTTTATTGCTACCAAATAATCCTAGAGTCTTAAATTTTACAAGTTGTACTTAAGTCATAACGAATTGTTACTCATCATATTAGCGACAAAAATGAAAATCGAATTTTTTTTGCCGCACTTTTTGTAAGATACCCAGGATAGGGCTTAATGTATTTAAGTTGTGCTTTATTTACATATTTTCAATATCTTGGTATTTTTTACTTAGGTAAATGTAGTTAATGCTGTTTTTTTCCTATGTTTTGAAACCCCCACACAAAAAAATCTATAATCAAAGCAAACAAGATTTTATTATAAAAATTAACGTCGGGTTAAAGTAAGTAAACAGAGACAAAAAGCAGTTTAAAATCATTACGCATCCGTATCGCGATCGGTAACTTATCCTGACTTTGGTACGTCAAAATTAGAAAAGAAGAAGATCCCTAACCACAAAATTTAATTGATTTATTAACTGACAAGTAAGTTAAAAAGCTAAATGTTAAAAAAATTGGATCCAAAATTGCATCCATCAAAGCAATTTAACACGTTATAAAAAGCAGTTGAACCACAGTAAAACCGTTGAAAACTGTAAAGCTTAGTTCATAAGTTTGCGAATTGCGAAATTGTTTGGATTCAGTCAATTTGTAACGATTTTCGAATGTTTCGTTACAAATTGACAAATCAGCATACGATTCTCAATTCGCAAATCGTTTCGCAAGCTTATGAACTAAGCTTTAAGTGTCTGTTTAACATCTGTTAGGTTATTAGGATACAAACCTCAAACAAAATTGGTTTCGAGGTGGGTTGCATAAAGGGTTTCATATTGTCTCTGTTGCATATACGAATAGGGTATAAGGGTCCATATTTATGGTGTTGCTTTTTGCCTCTATTATCACCATTTGACTAACTTATTTATTATAAAACTACTTTAAAGTATTTTTAAATTATCTATAATTATGCATATGAAATAACATTATCTTATTGCGTTTAGTATCAACTTTCATGCCTAAGATTCACTGTAAATTGATCACAACAATCCTGAGCAACATTACTCATCCTACTCTGGAATACATAATAAAATATGTGTTTAAACTGTACAAAACTTCATTGTCACAAAGTTAATATCAGGTAAAATATATACTAACATTCCATTTAGATTAACTTGGATTCATTTCAAACTACCCACCTATCAGAAACATAATTAATAGTACGGAAACTGAATAGAAAGCGACCTCGCCCATCTGTTTACCGGATAAAAACTTTTTAATATAAAAGATAGTATTTAAACAAAGGCACGCTATTAGGTTGCATACAAAGATTTTGGGGAAGGAAAGATCTCCGTGGGCAAGTTCCACATTCTAGAAACTCTAGAGATAAAGATCGAACAAAGTGGGAAGTCTGGGGCTTATCCAGTTGGATCGTATAGGGATGCATACGCGCGGAACCACGAGTTTCTCTGTTGGGAAACGTGAGTGGAGGAACTATACTGAACAACTCTTCAGAACAAAAGCCATGGAAGTACCTATAAAAAGCGATAGATCCCCCACAGCTCGATGATGGGCAAGAGAGGGTAGTCTTTCTGTAAGTGAAGGATCATTAATGAGACGAACAGCTCTTTTTAAATAGAATCAAGAATGCTTAAGGTTGTGGGGGACGCCATGGCCCAGATATGAGAACAATATTCCAAGGGAGGTTGGATTTGGGACACATATAAAGTGTATAAATTAGAAGGCAAAAAATAATTTTTTACTAGAAAAAGAAATCCAAGCTTTGTGAAGCTACCGTGGCTATAGATAAAATGTATTTATGCCAGTTAAGGTTACTTTAAATGTGACGCCCACTAGATTGAAGGTGTCTTGCTTTGTAAAACTTGGCCGCTCATAAGTGGAGGATAAGTATTTGATGACTCTTCTCGCGACAAGAAACACGATTGTGTTTTAGATGCATTAAAGTGGATGAGATTTTTGGCGCCCCAATCCAATATTAAATTAAGATCCTGCGAAAGAGATATCTGAATCGCTCTGCGTTTCTCTTCCAAATCAGGTTTAGAGATGGGTTTAGTCACCTGAAAACTGTAGTGAAGGGTACTGTCGTCGGCGAAACTATGAATGGAATTAGTTGTGGACGAGAAAAGGTCGTTAATGTTAAAAAGAAACAATGTTGATGCCAGAACTGAGCCCTGAGGTACTCGAGCATTTACTTGGTGAAAGCTTAAAGAATGGCCGTCAACAATAACTGATATACGTCGATTAGATAGATAACTAGAGAGCCAAGTACAGAGTAACTCTATGGCATTACCTTTATTTAAATTTTATCTTTAATATAAAACAGATTTTAACCGGTAAGCAGATGGGTTAAGGTCACTTCCTATTCGGATCTTACACTATTATACAAATCGATTTTTAATCTTGCTTAAATATAATCTAATAGGTTATTATTTTAAATACCTACTTTTCAGTTTTATTGTATACCTTATATCTAATTTTATAGAATTAAAATAATTTTATTTTAATTCGTTTTTTTCTTTAAGTTGAACATAAAAAGAAAAACACCAACAACAAGCATATTTATCACCTGATCAGCAAATATGCATTATTTATGCCCGATGAATTGCGTCATTTCCATATTGACAGTGTGCATCTGTAATTATGGAAGACCTGTTACGTGAATGGAATTGTTAAAATTTGAAATAAACCGTTTACTTTAAAATTTGTTTTATTTGAAATTAACCAAAAATATACAATGTAGTACATTGTGCAACAAATGAAAAACTTTTTTATTTGCAACTTCTAGAAAAATTTTAGTTTTCATAAAAGTTTGTGCATGGTCTTAAAATATATTAGCAGTGGTTAGTTTTATTAAAGACACTGGCTAAGCGACCACCGGCGGTTTTGCTTAATTTTAAGAAGAAAACCGTCGTTCCGTTGATTTTATATTACTGGCGGTTTTGCTTACAAAAACGATTAAAAACCTCCAAATAATACCTTGCTTTAAAAATTATTTGTTTTATTCTTTAATATTATTTTAATTATTGATAAACAAACAAAAATGAAAATGGCAGACACGTTTGGCACCTACAAAGATATTTTCGAAGCTCTTCATATGTTAAAAAATATGTATGTACCTACATATTTTGAAAAAAGAAAATCCATTAGTATTTTAGCGGCAAGAAAAATCTGATTACCAAATAACGTATGCAGGTATTGAGGGTGTAAAAACTTTAAAATTCTCAGAAAAAAGAAAAAAGTTTTCCTAAGCACGGCTTATTTTTTAAACATATTATTAAGGTTTAAAAACTATATTCAAGTTCTCCCATAGCTACAGGGTTATATTTTTTTCTTTTTAACTTTTTGCTTTATAATTTAAAATAATATATTTTTTATTGTTTAAAATTAAATTTTTAGACGTCTTCTATCGATATAATACGTAAAAACCGCAGAGACAGTCGTTTAGACAGTGCCTTTATTAAAAGGCTATAGATATAAAAAGTACAAGTACCCTTATTACAAAAATAAAACAAAATGTTAAAAGTAAAATTAAACATATGTTAAAATACCAAATTATCGTCTCTTATTCAATTTTTCATTTACGCTGTGTATGCTTAAACTTGTAGTAAAACTAACTACTGCTAATATAGTTTGGCACCATGTACCAACTTTTCTAAGGAGTACAATTTTTTTGAAAATAAAGAATTTATCCATTTGTTGCACACTTAATGGATTACACTGTACATAAGAATTTCTGAAAATAAACCTAACTTATGTTTATCCTATCTCTAAACAATTAAGGACTTCAATAATTCAAATGAAAATCACAACCCTAGGCGTTAACTTTAAACTTAACACCTATTCCTAAATATTTTGTTTTTAATTATATTCTAAACATAGTAGTTTTTAGGTTATAATTGGTGAAACGTTAAAAAAATATTTTTTTATCGCAAATTTTTAAGCAGCTAGCATTGTACTATTAATATCTCAAAGACTATTAGGCTTAGATATAGGTTATAAGTTATAATCAACAAAAAAAATGAGAAATTAGTGTTAAGTTTAAATTTAAGGCCGTATGTAGTGCTTTTCATTTGAATTATTAAGTTCTTTATTGCCGAGGTTTAATTTTTGTAGCTCTTTTGGTAAAACCGAAAATTGTATTTTTACGGCAAGTGGATATAAAGTTTAATAAGTATGTGTGAAAAATTGCATTTACATTTTTCTACTATCATTTTTCTAGCAAATCGATAAAAATGGCGGTTAACATGACATTTTTAAACGCCACTTTCTTAAAAACTAATTAAGATAAATATAATAATTGGAATTATCTGTAAAATTAATTTTTGAAAAATATATAAAGTATTTTATTTAAAATAGCAAAGTTAAAAGCACTTTCGGTTAAAACAGATGTGCCACAAACCTTGTGGGCGTTACATTTGAGCATATCCTTAACTGGCATAAACACATTGTATTTATAACAACTATTCTTTTAATTTGTACCCTCTATATGTTTGACTCCCTCTGGAATGTTATTGTAATGTCTTGGGAATGGTGTCTTCCACAAACCTAATTATTCTCGATTCCATTCAAAGAAAAGTTGTTTGTCTCATTAATCGTTCTTTACCCACTAAAATTTTCCTTCCCCATCCTCGGGCTGTAGGGGATCAATCGCTCTTTAATAGGTACTTTCACGGCTTCTGTTTACTTTTTAAAATTCGAATAGCATAAAATTGTAAATTTAATTTTTATGAATAAATAGATGCTAATTTCTACTGTAATTTATCAAGAGTAAAGATATTTGAGCCTGACGATTACTAAGTTCAAAATAACAGTTGCTAATTTACTATGTACCCCAGAGTAATTTAGCCTAAAACAAATTTACATAATGGTAATTTTGTTTCTTTTGAGGCGATAAGCTTCTCCCCCAACAGTGGAGGTAAACCTAACCAAAAATTGTGCTCCATTATTTTTTAATACTATATCGGGTGCCCACGAGATTACTAGCAAGTAAAAATTACCAATAGGTATTTAGTACTTAGAAGAATAAAGTAAATGGAACATTTTTACACGCTTTTATTTAACTCGTAATGTATGTAGGAACGGATGGATTCTTGAAACTCAATTTTGAAGCATATACAGAGTGTCGGCTAATTATTGGTACACAGAAAAACCACAGATTCCTTATGCCAAAATATCAAGATTAAACCACATATACCTATATCCAAAAGTTAATAAGAAGGAAGATACAGGGTGTCAAAGTAAAAAAATATTTTATATTTATTTCGATAACTTTTAAATGGTTTTGAATATTTTAGTAAAACTCGGTATCTGGGGGTTTTTGAACATGAGCTATTTAGATCTGATAATAATGTTTATATTTTTACACACCATAAACACCTTAATGTCTATTACTAAGACGGTGTTATATTAAAAAAAATAAACAAATGCGAGTACTTTAAAATCCAAATTCAATATTTTTAAAAGTTAAAAAAAAACTAAAAAAAATATGCATATGAAACTTGTGTTTTTATGTAATATACTGTATATAAGTAAATACATAATATAATAGAAATTTATGACAAAAACAACAACGAATTTTTTAGGTCCAAAAATTAATTGCATGGCGATAAACAATATTATTTAATAATAAAATTTTCCGTCTCAAAAAAATTATGGTAACAAAGCTATAAGTCAATTTTTTGGTGGTATACAACATATAAATAAGTTAGTTTTTTTAAATACAATTGCTTATACCACATGTGCCACATTTATCTATGTTTACATTCTTACTCTAAATATGTTAACTCTTAGTTATCATTTTCAATATTTTAAAAAATATATATTAGAAAAAATATTTTATTTAAGAACTGTAAGCAATAGTTTAAACTATCGTAAAACAACATAATACACCTCATCTTTTTTTTGTTTAATTTTTATTTATTTCGATTATAAAAAAAATCAGGAATACTTAAGTAAAGGAGAAATTGGTGTTTTGTAAAAAACCTTTTAACAACACAAAATAAAAATTTACTGTTGTTACAACATTATAGTGATATACAAATGCTTTTGGAAATAAGTTAAAATTAAATTAAAAAATGAAAGTAAATCTTCTAGTTTTATTTATTATTTAAATGATCTTATTTCTCCTTTTGTTACTGACCTGAAGTTTCAGTATTAAAAATGTTAAGTTTTTTTAATAATAACCAAAATATTCTTCGCACCACAATGTACATCAGTAAAACCATCTAATAACATTAATATATACCTAAATGAATATTAATATTATGGCAAAATCTTGAAAAATCGTTAGTTTGATATGGATACAAAAACCTGACAAATTTTGCAAAGAGATTTGTGAAAAATATTTCTTATTAAAAGAATATACGGGGTGATTCAAAAATCGATCAGGAAACTTAAGGGGGTGATTCTACTTGAGCATTGGTTCGTCGCCCGGATTTCCGTCTTTCACTAATATGAAAAGGCAGTAAGTCCTCAGCCACGATACTAAGCGTCCGTAATTTGTTTAATTTTTATTTATTTCGATTTTATTAAAAAATATTCTCCAACTATCGTACTTTTCGATAAAATAAGAAAAAGCGGTTTTTTTACAATACTTCACAGCAATTTTTAGTATTTTGACTATAGCAATTTGTTGTAGATTATATACCAAGTGTTTGATTAAGATGGGCTTTCCATTTTAAATGTGTATTTAAAGCCTCCGTTGATTGGACTATTAGTTTTTTTTTACAATACTTCACAGCAATTTTTAGTATTTTGACTATAGAAAGTTGTTGTACATTATATACCAAGTGTTTGATTAAGATGGGCTTTCCATTTTAAATGTGTATTTAAAGCCTCCGATGATTGGACTATTAGTTTGAAACAAAGTAATTCTCTTCCTGTTTTAATTGATTTGATCTTTACTTGATGGAACTCCATTATAAAGTATCTAAATAAAACACTATTTGATTGTTAAAAAGTTCCACTTTTATTCACAACGTGTGATAGGTATTCCGCTAACACTGTAGCTTCTTCAGGCGTGTAAATTACCCTGTAAAAATGTTTTTCCCCATCTAAAAGATTTCTAATTTTAAATAATAAAAAATTAAAATTAAAAAAAAACTATAATCAAAATTGAAGCTGCTATTAAGGACAGTGGAAGAATGCGTTTTTAGTATCGATGCATTTTTAAATGATATGTTTTCAAATTTTAACTTTTATTTTATTATGCCAATTTTAGGTATATTTATTTATATAATATTTTTAATGTATTGGTTTCTGTTTTTAAGACTTTAAAATGTTCTTTTATTTTAATATGTGCACATAGTTTTGTATTTTGGCATCAATAAAATATTTGTATTTTGTAAAATGTTTATTTCACATTCCTATTTTTCTGTGATATTACACTTTCTCGACTAATGTAAGTAAAATTTTCATCAGGCTTATAAGAACTTATCCCATATCAGAGGTTATGCAAATGCTATGAAAATGAGACTTAATGATGCAAAACAGTTCTTGTATCCTTCATCAACAATAAAATATTTATAAGAATTTGTAATTATAAAATTAAACAACCTGATTATTTGATAAAGTATATTTATTAGTAATGCAGATGCAGATGCAGAAAATTAATATTCTATTATATTAACTTCTTTCATTAAGCATTATATAAAAACAAAAACATGGGTACATATAGTTTCATATTTACAAACGAAGATAACAAACACCAATATATTATTTAATAATAACAAATACTAAATAAAAATTTAAAAATACATCTTTTCCACAACCAACCTATCATTCTCTAATAAATAATTTACACATAAGAAAAAGCTAACTAGTATTCTTTACTATAGTCCAATTAATTTCATAAACAAAATTAGCCAACACCACTTAAATAATGCAAGAACAGGACATTAATACAAAAAAATGTCATGCAACAATATTTTGTTAAAAATAAATTTAGTTAAGCTTTTCATTGGGATAATACTGCGGTACACAATTTTTTTTGGAAAATCTTTTAATTTTTTCCCCTTAATGTCATTCATATATCATACTGCAAAATCTGCTTTTTTAGTCCTGGATAAGTCTCTACTAAATTACACTTAAATATCATTAACTTGTTACCATAATAGTGATGTACATTATTCTAATTCTAACCTACCTGTTTAAATAAAAATCCATAATTTTTTCAATCATTTTCTCATTCTTGAACTTTTAAAACTGTGGCTACCATGTCATCACTGTCCCTTTTTTGTCTTTTATGAATAATGTGAAAAGTGTTTTATTATAGTATCATCAGATAAAGACTTCTCTTTGTCAAGACCAAGGGGGCATATAATGTGTTGGCTCTTTTTTCACAATGTTTTAATTTCCTTACTAGGTAAGATAAATCTCCTCTTGTTAGACAAATTTTCCTTTGTAATTTATTGCCATCTATGCTTCTGGCCTCTTGAATAATTCTTCTATGTGAAACTCCAGCTGCTAATTTATCAACAATTATCTCCTGTTCAGATTTTGTTAGACTTTTGCTCCTTAATTTATCAAGATGTCCTACCTGGGTTTCAAAAATCTTACACTAATCACTCCTGGAAAAATGTCAGTTATTAATTTTTGATATATTAATAATATAGAAAAAAATACTCACCGTCTACAAAAATTTAACTAATATTCTTGATGAACAAATTTCTTGTATACGAATGCTTCCTTTAGACTTTAGAATTCGTTTTGAACATTCATTGACTGACATATCCTAAAACATTATTAATTAATAAAAAGTAACATATGAACATAGGTATAAGTTGTTTTATCCAATAAAGAAATCAGTTTTTGTTCTTGTACTATAATTGTGCTTTTTTTTGTTATTTTCAAATAATGATTTGTTTTGTATTATGTAATTTATTAATTTAAATATATAGAGATTAACAACTGTAAAGAGTTTTGTATCTTTAAATAATGGTCTACAGCTCTCTCTAGTTACCAATTAAAAAATAGTTCTTATACATCCTTTTTATAGAATCTGCACTCGCCCAGTATCAACCGAGTTTCCCCAAAATACAATTCCATAGCGTATTCGTGACATTATTGGTGCATAATAGACATTGAAAGCCGCATTTACCCCAATCTCGCACGATAATACTTTAGGGTGTAGCATACTTTCGATAACACACCCGAGAGTTCATCTATGTGGGCTTTCCAGTCTAGCATCTGATCGATTGTCATTCCAAGGAATGACACCTTGTTTGTAGTTTGTAGATTCTCATCATTATAATGATATGAAGTTGTGCTACTGGCCCTAGCAGAGAATCTTATTATTATTTGTGTTTTATCCACATTCATTACTAGATTATTTTCTGAAAACCATAAATTTAAATTATCAAACGATTTCTCGAAGTTGCCGCTCGGCGCCATTATCAGTCACCTTACTAATTATAACTGAGGTAACATCGGTATACTTCACCACTTTCTCTTCTATAACAGAGGGTAATTCGTTAGTATATAAAATGTATAAAAGGGGCCCCAATATGGCGCATGCACATAGGTGCCGCCGTCAGCTTCAACCACATTACATTTACTGCATGTCGCCATTGTATACGTGTAGAATAGTACAACCTGCAACAACCTCGGATCTCAAGAAAATGGAAGCTAATAAGTGGCAACACCATTACCAGTTTTTTCTGTGTTTTTGCTCTTCAAAGCTAAAGTTTTACTTGATCACACGTTCTCTAATTCTAAATACTTGATTTACACAGATTTTCAGTATTTTTAAGTCACAAAACACTAGAAACAACGAAAATAAAATAACACCAGTAAACATTAACCAAGCAACGTTGCCATCCTTAATTACAATATAATATCCAGGATATTACCAATTTTTTACGATCGGCATAAGCAGCCATATCGTTTATTTGGCAACTAAAAAGCAACAGATTTCTGGCGATTTTGGTAATTTTCACCGATTTTCGATTGTCCGTTTTCCGGACCTACAGTGTATTCCAATTGAGGGGTTCAGTGAAAAAGTGGTACAAGTAGGGTTGCCAGATGTCCGGGTTTTGGGCGAGACTTTAATAAAAAAATGCCATAATTAAAAAAATGTCTACTTGTTTATAGTACAACAGCACCCACCTTTGTAAACATGTAATATAATTGAATCGGTTATTATTTAAACACTTTAAGTCATATTTAGACAATTTCAGAAAACAAGAAAAACAGCCGTAAACGTATAAAAATAATTAAATGGTGATTTTACATTCTAAAAGTGTTAAGTAGGCCTGGAAAAGTATTTTAAAATGTTTTGATTATACATACTTAATTAAATAAAATAATTTATAAATTATAACCAAGAGGGTTTTTGAAATAAAAGCCAATATGTAAGTGATATCCCAAATATAAACAAATTAAAAACTGTCACAATATAAACTTAAATTTTAGTTTTTGGTTTTCTGATATTTTCAGACTTTATAATATCTTTAAAAACGGGTTTATGTTCATTCTCAACCCACTGCAGCGATATTTTTATATTAATATTTTTGTGGAAGACTTTAGTAAAGGATAATTTTGTTGTAAAATTGTTTTTTTTTGTTGCTTTTTTGTCGTTTTTTTGCTCTTTAAAACATTTTAGCGGCAAATTATTTATTACACCGGGGAAGGACGGCAATTTCTCTTTTCTGCACGAGGTGACAGAAGACCCAGGAACGGCACTGGTTTAGGATGTGCACTTTCTTCATTTTCAGCTATTTTAAACTAACACTTGTTATCTTTTGGAAAACAGATGTTATTTTTAGGGTTAGCTTCCTCCAACCCACCAACGGTTTATTAATAAACTACCCTAATTTAAGGACTTAAGTTATCTTCCTTAGCTTATTATTATTATATTATCTGTACAAAAAAATAACCACTAACGTGCAATTTTTAAAAATGTATGATTAGTTTTTATTGTCAACATGTTTTTGTCTTTTTAAACGGTTACCATGGTTACTTAAAACTATTTTTATTTATACTAAATAAAAAAGTTAGTTTTTGCAAAAATAAAAGAAAATACATTTTTCTTTGATCGAACAAAGTTTTTCATATATCCAATACGTTTATTTTTACCTCCAAAATGCATTATGCCTGTAGGTAAAAAGCAAGGCAATATAATTTTTGGCCATGGCCGACATTTTCTTTTCAGTGTCAAAGTCAATCAACAATACATTAAAATGTAATAATATGGTAACGTATAATACAGAAATCAAATAATTCTATTGCCTATATTTATTAAACTAAAAAAGGATTATTTTATGCCACCTTAAACGAAAACCAAAAAATAATTTTGGGTGGAGAAAAAATAGCATGTGCAACCCTTAGGAAAAGCATACATATTTCTGGACTCTTGATGGTTGCTGGACTCGGCTAATGCATCGTGAAGCAAACACGACCATCGCTCGGAAATTTATCGCTTTTTCTACATGTTATAAAATATACTATTTTGTTTGCCATATAAATACAAATGCAAAACCAATAAGATTTAATTTTAAACATGATAAAACCTTAAAACCAACATCAATTTAATAATCAAATCATAATTTACACAAAAAGTTCCTATGAAAAAATAATGAGGCTAACATTAAAAAAATGCAACCCACTAAATTTACATTTTACAGTGCCGGATTAGGACTCTGTGATGCCCTCAGCAATATACTCCTGTGGGGCCCCCTAGCGTAAAAGTATGTAAGGGCGAAAAATAGGTGTTTATCTGTATAAAACACACACAAAATGCATTTTGCCGATTTTTAAATACCGTTATCCATGGGGCCCTATTTTTCAGTTGAGAAAACAATAATTTCAAGAGAGAGGTTCTCTTAAAAATCGTGCGAATCGACTTCTCTTGGTTATAAGCAGTAGAAAGATGTAAAAATCGAGAGAATCATGCGAAGTATTAAAAATATTTTCCAGCGAACCCTCTTTATTTTCGGTTTATACTTTATATCCCAAGTTTTTGTTTGTATTCTGGCTATACTTTTCTATTTACCAAATTTGTGTAAAAAACTAACTGTAAAAATGAATGTTGACAAACAATTAATAATGACAAATCAATAAATACTTAATTATGACAAAAATAAAATACCGTATTATTTAGGGTATTAATCAATGATAGATATTAAATTTAAGAAACGAATTTTTTAAAGTAATTTAAAGAAAAAAAGAATACATAAACATGGGTCTGCAATAGAAAAATAGGTTTTTATGAGGTACAAATCAAATATCGAGTGCCAATTTATCTTTGTATTAAGAATTGTTTGCTGAAAGAAGGGAAATATAGTGAAAATATTGCAAATTTACTTTTCATGTTACATGATGAAGAACTCGTAAACTAAATGTGTTCGACAAAAAATCATTTCAGATTTGTGATCAGCTCCCCAAAAACCCCTGCGTACCAAATTTCATACAAATCGGTAATGCGTCCGGTTTGTAAATACTTAATTACCATTGCTTCTTATACAGACTTATTAAAATTTTCTATTATAATTTATATTACAGGAGCTAATGTAACACTATCATAAGTAATTAAATTCATAAAGTTTAGTGGCGTGTCAAGCGGCACCTAAACAAATAATTCTGCCAAAAAAATCTACACCACTGACTTTTGTGCAAAATTTATATTTTCTTTGAATTGATCAAACAAAAAAAATTAAACACCTTTTTTTTCATATCTTGCTTAGTTTTTAAGGAAAAAATAATAAAATCCCTGGATTATGTGAAAAATGTTCTTTAAAAAAATATGATTGTATTTTTTATTAACAATTATGCCACAACAACAAATACTTAATTAAAAAATTACTAAGCTAATGAATTTTACTAAATGAGGCGTTTTTTAAATTTTCAAATTTTATAAAAAGTTTAACACACTGTCCTTGAGACCTACGTATTTCGGGACTTATGTTTATATAAACGTCTTATTTTTAAATTAAATACCGAAATTTCATTACCATCCTGTATATTACGATCTAAAATTAAGTAAATAAAATTCTTTGAGACGTAAAAATCCATATTTTACTGTTAAAAACAGTAAAAAAATTGTTCAAATGATTGAGCTAAACCCGGCAGCACTGGAAACGAAAGTCATCGGAACGACACAGAGAGGATGTGATTATTCCCTTATTTTGAGAGAAAGGTCACTTCCCTAAACTGAAAAATAAGGCCCCTGGTAGTAAGTGGATTTGTAAAAAAAGTTCTCACCTCTACACTGAAAAACATTTTGCAACTTGGAAATTTACATAACCTATAATAAATTACATTACACTAACAAAAATATTAAGTTAAAAACAATATTTTATGTTTAGTGTAATATCATATATAAGTAATGTATATTTACAAATATTTTTGACACATCTTTTGTAAAAGTACGTTGTAGTTTTGGCACGTCCAAAGGTGGCTAAAAATAGCCAACGTCCCACGTTGTAAATTCAAAAATATTGTTTTCAGTGTATAAACCACACACAAAATGTATTTTCCGGAGCAGCCTTACCTAAGTGCTAGCCCATATGCTTTTTTTATAGTGTCCCCCACAACGTAATGCCTTAAGCACTTGCTTAATTTGCTTATAGGTTAATCAGGAACTGATGGACGTCTGCCAGACGTATTTGGATTTTTGCACTAAATAAAAAAGCAGACACAAGGTTATATGACAAATTTCTTTTGTATACATACTTAACTAAAAGTAGATGGACTATTACACTTAAACACAAGACGGGATATAGCTACGGACAGTGAAACATCTGCCGGCGTCTTCAAGATGTCACGTTAGTTGTTATAAAGAAATTAAACTTTCTAATAAGGAGCACTTGATCCCATATAAGCCTATGTTGGCTAAATTTTGTGACGTAATCTTTTCCCAAATTTTTTTGCGGTTTTGGTGTTATTTTTTGCTTTTAAGTTATTGGACTTTTATATATGTTTAGTTTTTACTATTTATAATTAAATTAAGAAGTTATTAGGGGTGCAGTTACAGATAATTTTGTGTCCTGTCAACAGGGGCACTGACCCATGAATATTTTTTTAAAAGGAATTTACGTTTAAATCGTTATTAAGGGTAAGATCCTGATTTTTATGTTTTCTTTAAGTGATTTTATTTTATTTTATGCAAGTATCGGTTTATTTTGTCAGATAAAAAAATATTATGGCAATAAGTTGACGTCACAAACATTTATTTTCGGAAAAATATCAAAAATTAACCGCTCCGATATTAGAAAGTTTATCTCCTTGGGTTGTTATCGGTTTTAAACCATGCAGAACTTTTTATAAACAATTACTTTTTAGTAAAATTTATAAAAAAATAACATATGACGCCAAGCTACGTAGACAAAATTGCATGATATTGCAACAAAATAGTGTAATAAAAACACTTTTACTAAGTATAACCTTGTAAACATTGTTACTTTCTTATTAACAATCTACCGATTACAAGTATTAATTCAGCATTTTTGTACAATTGTACCCCGTATCTTTATTTTTAACTGTTAGTTGTATATTTAAATACCACATTTCTAATGTACACAATATTACCATTAAAATTTAAATTAACAAAATTAATTTTGTTGCTAATTAGATTACCCATACAGTTTCTGTTTTTTAAAAATATAAGTTCACGGAAATGTTTTCAATAATATTACTTTTAAAATTCTGATTAAGTAAAATACAACGTGTCTAAGGTTATGAGTGACAGTAGGGGGGAGGGTCTTGGAAATGGTAAGAGATAGGAAGTCGGTTAATTTAAAACAAAGTTGAGGTTTTTTGGCTAATTCTTTATTTAGAAAGATTCGGAGACACTTTTTCTGCTCTATTAAATGGTAAAGTTTTATTTAAAATACGACGTTATCCTTGCGTGAAACTAATAACCATCATTAATTTAATTGTTTTTAACACAATCCTGATATTCTAATATTAAAATTAATGAGTCAATTTAAATACAAATTTAATGATGTATCGCACATTAGGGTTTAATCCTAATACGGATCTGTATTTTTGGAAATTTTATTGAAATATTTTACAACCCTTCTAGAGTTATTATATTAGTTTAGTAAACAAAGCGGAACTTAACAAAACCCCCTAGTATCACTAACTTACATTTCATTAAAATACGGTCTTGATATTTTAATTTCAAAATTTCAGAGCAAATCTTATTCGCATTATGGTTAAACCGTATTAAGACTTGTATTTTTCAGAATATAGTAAAAAAAAGAAAGTTCTACATTTTTATGGTTAATTCTTTATTTAGAAAATTCGGAGACACTTTTTCTGCTCTATTAAATGGTAAAGTTTTATTTAAAATGCGAGGTTATCCTTGCGTGAAACTAATAACCATAATTAATTTAATTGTTTTTAACACAATCCTGATATTCTAATATTCAAATTGAGGAGTCAATTTAAATACAAATTTAATGATGTATCGCACATTAGGGTTTAATCCTAATACGGATCTGTATTTTTGGAAATTTTATTGAAATATTTTACAACCCTTCTAGAGTTATTATATTAGTTTAGTAAACAAAGCGGAACTTAACAAAACCCCCTAGTATCACTAACTTACATTTTATTAAAATACGGTCTTGATATTTTAATTTCAAAATTTCAGAGCAAATCTTATTCGCATTATGGTTAAACCGTATTAAGACTTGTATTTTTCAGAATATAGTAAAAAAAAGAAAGTTCTACATTTTTATGGTTAATTCTTTATTTAGAAAATTCGGAGACACTTTTTCTGCTCTATTAAATGGTAAAGTTTTATTTAAAATGCGAGGTTATCCTTGCGTGAAACTAATAACCATAATTAATTTAATTGTTTTTAACACAATCCTGATATTCTAATATTCAAATTGAGGACTCAATTTAAATACAAATTTAATGATGTATCGCACATTAGGGTTTAATCCTAATACGTATCTGTATTTTTGGAGATTTTATTAAAATATTTTACTACCCATTTAGAGGTATTATATTAGTTTAGTAAACAAAGCGGAACTTAACAAAACCCCCTAGTATCACTAACTTACATTTCATTAAAATACGGTCTTGATATTTTAATTTTAAAATTTCAGAGCAAATCTTAGGCGCATTATGGTTAAACTATTAAGACTTGTATTTTTCAGAATATAGAAAAAAAAAAGAAAGTTCTACATTTTAAATTAATACATTAATTTAGTAAAAAGACTTACAACTCTAAAATACACAAATAATAAATGATTAAGTTATTTACTTATACAATAACAATTATTATACGTACTTGTTTTAGTTTTTTTTTCTAGTCAGGTAAATCAAACAACAAGTAAAACATCTTTGATAATTTTTAGTTGTAATTAATCTAAAAAATTAAAAAGCTTTAAAACCAAATAGTAAAGTTCATGATAAATATATATTTTTTTACTAGACATAACGGTATAATGGTATGATCATTAATTTGCGCATGCATAATTATGAAAAACCTTTGTAAGTTGTTTTACATTTGCGCAGATTAAGAATCTTACCGTCAATGTTAGGTAAAAAATTATCTGCCATCACCCTAATTATTTATTTTTCACTGCTTTTTTAACATTATACATAAATTACAACTAAAAATTATTTAAGATGTTTTGTTTCTTGTTTGATTAAAGGACTAGAAAAAGCTTAATTAAGTTCCGTATAAAAATTGTTAATTGTGTAAGTAAATTATTTAATTATTTAATATTTGTCCATTTGTAAGTTAATAGTTTTTTAATAAACTAATGTATAAGCTTAAAATGTAGAGTTTATCTTCAGAATAACAATATACAGAAGCGAGAGTAGCGTTTCGCGCCCAAAAAGTATGGGGGTAACACTGGTCAAATGTCAACGCATTACCAGGGGAATTTAGAACGGTCCGAAAATACAAGTCCGGTCTCAAAAATTATGACTGATTTGGATATCTGTTAAAAAGTTTTTAATTAAGGGTAGCGTTTTTAACATCCTCAACTTATTTGTTAATTACAGTTGCCTGATCTGTTGTATGTGTATTTTAAAGCTTATATTCCAAAGAAAAATCTGTATGTTTCACTCTTCAAGATACCCAAAACGGAAATAGATACATTTGTAATTATATTATTTGCTTAGTTCTATTATGGTTTTAATGCATAATAATTATTTTATTATAAATTTATTTAAAAATACCTGTAAAAGATGTTAGTTTCTTACCTTAAGCATTTTTTAAAATAAAAAGATTTTTACATAACTTTTTCCAAAAAGCAATGCCTGCATGTATGTCACCTTTTATTTATTGCTTTAGACCGTCTCTTTTCCAGGCATTGCCAAAAATCCGCATCGAATGTTTTGAAGTAGCACGACGTGTATGGTATAAATCTATTTTTAACGAAATATAATATTAAATTAGTAAATTCTCTCTAATAGCTGTTCATAATTTCAAATATTAATGTATATATAAATGTAGTATTGAAATACATAAATACTTATATAATTTGTACGTCTATATTTTATTGGTAAATAATATAAACTTTGTTTATCATAGTGCTAAAATATGGCATAACAGATTCGATGTATGGCCTACAAACTTCGTGAACTTAACTTTGAACGACAATCTGTTTAAAAAGAAATTACCAAAAAACTACTAATGGATGAAGAAGTACCCAAAACGAAGAAATATAGAGAAGCGTCAGTACCGTTCGTCTCGGAAAAAAATGGGTGGGGTAAACTAGGTGCAGTGTTAACGCGTTATGTGGGAAGTTGGGAAGTTTAGTCCAAAAAAGGAGCGACATCGAGTCTGTGAGCAGCTTACAGTGTTGACACATTCTTAGACTTCGATATTGACAAAATTAACGGTACATTACTCTTGAGCAAAGCTTATATTTTTTCAGATACCTCGTATACAACTAGAAAAAATAATATCTGAAGATTGCATTTTAGGTTTTAGACCATGCAGAAGTGTTAATAAGAAACAACTTTTTTAGTAAAATTAATAATAAAAAGTTCTCCCTATTGAGCGAACTTAAGTAGACCCGCTGGTAAATATATCAAATAAGAGTTACTGTCAATACAAGTAAAGAAATTGGTATTTATTATTAACTTTGTTGCAAACATATGAAATATTTATTAACAAATATAATTTACAAATTTTTATAAAGCTTTAACAACATACTGTATAACGGCCGTATTTACTAACTATTTATCAGACTAAAAGGCTGCTTTTTAAGCAGTCTGATAAATAGTTGTCAGAGGTTGGTGAATGCGACCGTAAGCAAGAGTTAAAAGTATATTGGCCAGTAATGCAATAACAAAACAACCACTATTATTTCGCATGTTTACATGCCGGTATTCGCGTTAGCGTGTCTCTTTTCCCTGCCGATGCCTCTAGGGACTTTAATGGCCGCACTACCCTTTAGAAACGTCCCTAAAAAAGGATTTGTGGTACTAAATAGGATTTTGCAAACTTCAATCCCAACTTGAGAAGTGTCGTAAGAAACAAAAGACGGTTAATTTCATTTTTCCCTAGCTTAAAATTAACCGTTTTAATCTTAGCATAATCAGCACTTTAGATTAAAATTAAATAAAAATCAGAGTCCGACAAGTAATCAAAAATGACATCTTATGTGTCATTGTATTCATAATTTTATATTATTTTACATAAGATAAAATATACCGATTGTGTCATTTAAAATGTGAAAGTAGCCGGTATTTTCAGTTAAAGCAGAAGTATTGGAAAACAAATTAATAGATCCACAATGCACATTAACGTTAAATATTGATATAACAAATTTCATTTTTTCATCTTAAAAAACAAAAAAAGTTATACAAGGAACGACCTTTGAAAAAAAAACCGGTATAAAATGAGGATAAATATCTTCAAAACAAAACGTTTTTGTATAAGTATAAATTTTTAATTTTAATTAATTAAAAGTTGTTAAAATTATTTTTTTAATTATTTTTGCTCTAAAATACTTTTTATTGTGTAAGACGCTTTACTACGCCATCGACATTTTCTCAGTGTAGTAGCTCTAGAAGACTGGTCAAGTGTTAATACGAGCCGTTTGAGGTCACGAAATTTTGTTCCCGCTACTTCAAAGATGCCGTCGGTTATTGTCGCTTCTGTATATTGTTATTCTAAGGTTTATCCTTCTTACAGATGTCTGGAAAATATAGGTCCATATAACCCTTAAGCCATAATGTTGATTGGAAATAAAATTGGCTTGGGAATACTGATACTAAAATATCAGGATCGTATTTAAAAAGTGTAAGTTGGTGATTTTATGGAGGTTTTCTTAAGTTCTGCCTGGCTTATTAAAGCAGTTTATTTACTTAAAATGCAGGGTTTATAATTTTTTAATCATATTTCCACAAATGCAGGTCCATATTAACATTAAAGCCCCAATGTGTGACACATCATTGAATTTAATATAAATAGCTTTTTTATTTTGATATTAGAATACTAGAATCACAATTTAAAAAATAAAGGTAATGATGGTTCCACGAAATGTCGTACTGTAAATAGAACTCTACACTAAATAAGTACAGGATAAAAATAAAACAAATTTCCAATATTTCGGATTTTTTCGTATATCTTTGGAACCACTCGTAATTTTAAAACAGCATATTATTAGGCACATGAAACCTTAAGTATGCTTCTATTTAACCGACTTCGTATTTTTTACTATTTCCCAAGTGCCCATACTGGCCCTTCTTATCTTGGACCCGTTGTGTAAATTTAAAATAATTTTAGCCAATTAAAAGTGGGCATAATAATACCCTGGCCAAAAAGAAGAATCACAATATACCCCTTTTCAAAAAAAAAAAACGGTTGTCTGCAAAGTCGGTTTACTGACGATAGTTAAACGTGACAACGTTAAAAGAATAATAACCTTTTCGCCGCAATTATCGTTGCTATAAACAATTGAAACCACATTCACTTTTCACTGCACGCTCGCTTAAGTAGGAGAGAAACAGATATCGAACGACGCGGAGATTGTGCCTGTTTGTCGCTCGTTCCGCGCTCTCGCTTGCACTTCAAGCCTTAAATGAAACGCGCGGTAAAGGCACATGAGTCATGTTCTTTGGTGCTTGCATCCGGGTCCATCGAATTATAAGACGTTGTCAAGTCAAAAAAAGTAACGTTAGCTGCCTTTGGCGCTAACTACCATTGGCTTAAGCAACATCTGGCGCTTAGAGCTTCGCCCTCAAGCTCCACTGCTTTAGGGCTTCGCCCCACTGTTTCGAACCCTTGACTCTGCCCTATAACACCGATCCGGGCCCTACCATGACGACGACGTTAACATAAACTTTTAGGTGAAATTGTCAAAATAACTTCGAACTTTTAACTTACATAAATTAGATCTAAAACTTTGTTGCAAAGATAAGATTTATATTAAGGTTTTAAGCCGGCTGTCCATGAAAGCGGTTTTCCTTTCGCGTATTAAAAATACGCGCAGAAAATCCGCTGACAGTTCCATTGTAGCGGAAAATATTAAAGCGTTTTGTTTTAAATATGGTGATTTTATGTTAGAATTTTCTTTAATTGATACTACGGTTGTGAAGGTCACTAGATGTCAATAATCATCTGTCTGAGGGATGGCAAATGGATTGGATAATGGATGATAATAAACAATTTTAATTTTATTATGTTAAAACCCACTTTTGTAATGCTTTTTGAAGTTAAGAATTATGCAGGTACTATTTTTATTGGTTATGAACTTTCCTTTCTAAAGAAATTTTTCTAACCCAAAACCTGTACCTCCTTTTATGTCTTTTTGTTCGTACGGCAAGTAGGATAAATATAATTTATTTTCGCCAAATATAAGTAAATAATTAAAATGATTGTAGTTAATGTCGTCCATAACACTTTTTCTTATTTAAAATGGATCATAACCGTCTTGTCTTATTTTCAAGCGACAACTTATCAAGCTCATCAACTAGTTCAAGGTTATAGTTCCTGGCTATTAATATAAAAAATTCGCACAATATAGTGAAAACGCAAAAAAGTTAACTTTATCTCAACTTTTTTGCGGTTTCGCGTCGAAAATGGCAGGAAAAGCATTTTAAATTTTCACTAACTAATCACAACGCTAAATTATCATCCGCGAGCGGAAAACCGCTCTCATTAGCAATTGCGTCCTTACTATTAAGGTTAGAAAAAATGAAGTTGACATTTTACCAATAAGTTTAAGGTCAAAGCATATAATATTAAAAATAAGAAACAGTGTTGCAGTAAAGCATTTGTTTTTAAATAAAGATAACAATGTTTCCATATTGCTATATATTTTTAAATTACAATAATATCTTACAGATCCTCTTAATAATAAATATTTTAGAAGTTTGTGAAGAATAATCAAACAGTAAGCACTTGCGTTGGCAGAAAAAAGTTCTTTCATATTTGATCTAAACTGAACGAGGATTTTAAAACGTATTTTTATTTTTGAAAAATGAAGTAGCGTACCATTTTTCCTAAAAAATATTTACATTAAACCCCTTATGAAGCCTTAAAACTTTAAATCGCGCCAACCCTAACTTAGCCCAGAATTTTAAAAGCCAACCCTATACCATTGTATTCGTAATAGAAAAATCTATATTTATATATATGATGAAAAAAAATATTGACGGTAAATACATACGGTAATGTTAGCTGTTTACACCTGGTTGGCAGATAATATGTCCAAGAAAAAGGTAGCCAACCCTGTTGTGACATTATCTACATACTGTAAAATTTTTATAAACAGAAATTATAAAATAAATTGTGAGGGTTTTCATGTCAAATTTTTTTAATAAAATTTTTAATTACACTATATCAGCCCAAAAGATGTTCTGTAAACTCCCCAGGGATTTATTCATTAATAACTTTAATTATTAAAAAAATATGTCCATTTATATAGCCGGATGTTAGATTATTAATTGTATTGTATTCCATTACTCAAGCCATCGATCAGTTTGTTTCTATTGGCCAAATCTTATTGGTTCAGTTATAGGTTTGATCCTATTAGTTAGGAAAAAGCCCAGTGGAAGGCGCCTAGTAGGAAAAGCCAGGGGGCGAAGGCAAAGTAAGAAAAGCCAAAGTGAAGGGAATGGGGTTGGCTCAACCGACGCAATCCTACTGTAAAAGATCATTACTATGCTATTATAATTTGCAAAAATTTGTATTTTTTCCAAAATGTTTAAAAAGTAAGTATATTTTTATCATATTTAAAAAATTATTAACACAATGCATGTTTTTTAAACAGTTTTTGAGTTAAAAGTAGCAAACCCAATCCAGAAATAAAGTAAATATTTTAAAAAACAAGAAAGCGTTTTAAAATTTTCTTCAGAATTAGTTTTAAGCTAAATTTTTCTAAAAGTCAACAGTTTCGACTTAATTGGTATTTTAATTGTACGGAGAAGTTTAATCGATCGTTCAATGATGTGCCGGTTGTAAGGCCACAATTGCTTGCGGTCTAAGCGAGTTTGTCAAAGCCCAGCCTTAACAAAGGAAACTGTTGCACTATTAAATTAAATTAAATAGCGTTATTTGGGTCAGAAAATAATATACAAGGGTAACAGTATACAAAAATGTTATGATTCAAAAAACTATAAAATTTTTTAGAACTAATATACAGCATATCCCACTGGGAACTGCTGCGATCAATTTATTAATAAGTGACATCAATTAAATTACACAATGTATAATAAAATTTAAATAATAATTCGTATTATTAATAATACGCTATCTATTTTAGAAAAAAGCTATTACCTTACAACAAATTATAATATTACTCTTTCTATCATAAATTATTTTTTTGGTAAAAGTTTTTAAATATTTAAAATAAATCTTTAGCGCATTTGCTTCCTATAAAAACAGTTTTTAAATATACTTGTGGCTTACTTTTTAAATTATTCTATCCTATTTAAAATAAGACTTTGCTTTCTACGTAGCTAGTTAGTAAAATATAGGGCGCCCGTCCATATTTTAACCCATTTTATGGCAGCGTTTGGTTATGTCCAACTGGATGGGTCAATAGCTATACCATAGTTAAATTAAGGTTAAAAAATTTATTTGGGAAATTTGTTACAACTGTTGGTGTGGCTGCTACTATTTTACACACCCAACAAAACAAATAAAAGTATTGGGATGCGATTTTAGCAAATGGGTTTGTTTTTAGGTTTTTTTGATATTTTATAACTTTACCCTTTTTGATAACATTTTATTTACCACAAAACCAAACGATTTTTCTTTATAGAACAAGTTTGTTAATTTAAATGAAATATCCACAATATTTTTCAATATAACTTAAATTCAATATTTTCCCATAATGAAAAAAAAACTTTAAACTTTATTATTTTTTTTTAATTTGCGTTTGTTAAACTCTAAAAAATTGACCGCATGGCAAATAAAAAAGGTATTTAACAATGTAAATTTG
>JACEGR010007493.1:0-48681 GCA_014170235.1 Listronotus bonariensis
AATGGCACGCAGGGTATTTTTTAAGACGGAATAATGTTTTGAAGAGTATTGACCTTTTTTTTCTTTGCTTTAGTCACTAAAAAATATTTTATGGCACGCCTAGTACATCACAAAGTTTCTTTCTTAAAACCCCTTTTTACTGACTAAACCATGTTGTACCATACAGGTAAAAACAAAATCTCCAACCTAAACGCTAACCTTCATGTGAAAGAATCGTGTAGGAATCCTTAAAACATTTTTTCAGCATTTCTTCTTTACCTTCTTCCTTTTACGGCAAGGATCACACAAATACGACATTTTATTTGTAAGATATACAGGGTGTCTTAATTTTCGGGAAGAGTCCAATATTTCTGTTATTTAACGAGATATGACAAAAGTTTTGTATGGCTTTTAAACGTGTATGTCCCAAAAATATTTTGATGTTACAGAGTGTCCCAAAAAAGTTATGGCTAAGAAGTTATTTTTTTTTAATTGTAATATCTATTTTTATTTATAGAATCGGATTTAGGATAAAATTTTGCATATAGCACGTTATTTTATTTTGGCACTCATGGCGATGTTGTCAAACTATTTAAAATTTACTAAAGCTTTCGTAAAAAACAGGATACCCGAAAATTAGGTACAAATGAAAACAAACTAAAATAAAATACAAGTTATTAATAACACTTATTTAGGCTGCTCAGGGCAGACAAGAGGGCGTTAAGGGCGGTAAAAATTACCGGGGCCCGGACTGATTGATAAAAGGAGCAATGGAAAGAACATAAAAATGTAGGTACGTTGCGTTGGTTGTAGACGAGAAACTTTTTTTTGCTCTTCAACTTTTTTAGGGTAATTTTATTTGTAGTATATGAGACCCCTGACGATTGCTTTATAACCCTAGAATATGGAGTAAATCTACGAGGGTCCGCTCATTTAGTAAAGAAGCCACCGACGTCATCATTTTCTGCGCAAAATCTCCTGTATTTCCTTATCCCGTACTTAAAATGTTATTTTTTTTAATTCAAAACTTTAAATCGCCTACTTCTTAGGTAACGATACGAAGCCTTTGAAACCGCGATTGAATACGATAAAAAAATACAAAAGATTTCGTGTAGAAAATGATGACGTCGGTGGCTTCTTTACTAAACGCGCGGACCCTACACAATAAATGTTTTTTAAAACTTATCTAAATACCTGGTTTGAATGGCCATATTTCCGAAAGTAATAAAGTTGGATGTACTTAATGTGGTATTTTCTTAAAGCTCTTTTAAAGATCTTTTAATAGCAATACTGGTGATAATATACAGTGTAGGAAAAAAGTACATATTTTTTTAATGAGTATATTATGTATCTTTTAAAAATTCTTTTAAAAGACCTTTAAAAATATCACATTAAGTACAACTTTATTAGTTTCGAAACTATGGTCATCCAAATTAGGTATTTCCGTAACACCTGGAAACTATGGGCCTGGCAGAAGAAAACCTATGTAGGTTCTGCCAGGAGGAGGAAGAAACCGCAGAACACGTATGGTGCTACTGCGAAGCCCTTTGTCGTCTGCGGTTTGCAAGGCTGGGTGAAGAAAAACCTAAAGCGGCAAAATATACCAAGGGGCCAGTTTCAAGCTTGTGGAGTCTGATTAAACAGACCGGCTTGGATAGCGTGCTCTAACCTATGGACGGAGGACACACAATAAACCTGAGCAGGTTGCAGTGCTAGAGGATATGCAATCCACCTTCCAATCTAATCTAATCTAATCTAAGGGTGTTGTGTTGCGTGCTGTGGAAAGCTGTTTGTGTGGTAAGTTTTTAGATATTTTTTTTTAGCCTATGTTATTCATATTTGGTAAAAAAAGCGATCTGTCATCTTTTATATTACCATTTATTATTTTTCTTTCCTCTGCTGTTTGTGGGTTGAGTATAAATAGCTATGCTAGACTTCGCCTTGACTCAGTAGGGGATGGGTTTTAGAAAATATCCTACTTGTGTAAATTTTTAATTTTTTTAAATTGTATTTTTGCCTCAAAAAAGTAGTTATTTATTTATTTATCTATTTTATTTCATTTATTTTTTTATCGCTTTCTCATAACTTTTTAAAGTTTTTAAAAATACTGCAATACTAAATTAATATTAAGAGCTTAAATCTTTACGATACTTTCTTTTTGTCCCCCTAAACAGTATTTTTGATATATTTTTCAAGAAAATAAAGTCGATTTTTTGGTCCAGTCTATTGTTTTTAGTATTGCATATTTGGGGTACCTATTCCATATTTAGCTACCCTCATTATTTTTTAGTTTTTTTTTTTAATCTTCTTTAAAATTAATTAATGTAGCTAAACATACCATAAAATGTTTTTTACTTATAATTTTTATGCAAATTATATGTATAAAAAAACACACCAGAACTAACCATTTATAAGTGTGTATTAGTCTTGGGTTTATTTAAGGAAGTAAAAAAAGGATTTGCTTACCAGAACTAACCATTTGTAATTCCCTAAAACTGTTTTAATAACCCTATCGGGCAACATACCTACCTCGTTACTACTACCTGGTGTCGAAATTTTTTCTCACAAAATTTGACCCAGCAATTCAACAATCTTTATCTGTTTATCTGGGTTCGTCTAGCAACTCGAGGTCACCGTTCCATATTTGGTCACTTTCCTCTAGTATTTACGCCTAAATTTTATATCTCCAAGTTTTAGTTTTTAAAGCATTTCTTTAAAAATGAACTAACCAAAACCACATTAAAATGTTTTATTTTTTTAGCTTACTCTGTATAGTTATTACGTTTGTACCAATACAAAAAATTTAGCTGTAAAATATTCTAATTTAGTAAAATTTCACAAAGTTCCACGAGATTTGCGCCACATACGTTGCATATTGTAACTCACCCCAAGCAGCCTTATCCTACATCGATAAAACTACTCAATAATTTCTTCCTTACAACACAAACAAGAACAAACAATCGACTATCTATCCGATTTTTTCGCCATAAAACCGATTTCGAGTCGTGACTTTAGTGTAAATTAAGAAAGCACGTACCGGTGCATGAGTTCTCGCGGGTTCTACACAAAATACTCGTGTGAACTCTGAACTGAACCCAGAGCAATCGAAAAATTACCTTTGGAATGCAAATTTGTTACGATTTATGAACATCTCCATGGAAAATTGTTTCTTTGTAATTTAAAACTGAATTGTTTATGTAGGCAGAAGTGGAAGATTGATTTTAATGGGATTAACTTAATGTAAGCTATAATACGGGGCACCAATAGAAGTATCTTAGGTTTTATCTGTAGCTAGGCCTGTTTTATTTGTTCCATTAGGTTTCCGCGTCAAATTTTTATTGGTTATTGTTTACAAACCGGGCTCGTCGCCGATTATATTAATATATATTTGGTAACGCGCTAAAAATTATTATTTTTCCGGCCTCATTTTGTTTTCGAGATATCCATCATTAGACTTAAAAAAACCCTCTTTTTCACTATATTCGCCTTTTTATTACACAATTCCTAATTGAAAACTAAATTAGCACACAATATTTTATTGATCACCAAAAACCTCTTAAAACATGATTTTTATTGATTTAAAATATGTTTTATATTAATTTAGAAGCTTTAGTTTATATTTAAAAAAAGGGAATATAGTGAAAATAAGTTAAGTTCGAATTCTAGGTTAAATGAAATGTCCCCAAAAAAATCAATTCTTCAGATTCGTGATCACTTTCCCAAAAAACCCCCGTATACAAAATTTCAATAAAATCAGCGACAGGCCCGGTTTGTAAACAATTACCTCTTTATTTTATCAATATAATAATACGTCCTTTATTTTATCAATATAATAATACGTCCATCAGTTATGGAGTAAGGACAAAAGTCCCCCCTACTTTCTAAAATTTGAAGCGTTTGGTAGATAATAATAAAATTTAAAACAATATACAGTGTACTTTTTAAATATCCACCTTTCCCTCCTATTTTTTGGACGGATCAATTCAAAAACTTAAAAATTTAGAAAATTAAATTGATATGAAAATAATATATTTTAGAGTAAAATTGACATATGAAAGTTTCAGTGTCACTAGTGACCATTATTTATAGTTGTTTATAAAAATCTATTGAACAATTCAGAAGTTAGAAATCGGGGAGAGGGGGCAGACTTTAGGTCCTTACTTTATAACTTTTGACATATTATGTTTGGAGCGGTAATAAGTAGCCAAAATATGTATTAAGGTCAGTGGCCTAGCGTGCCTTGGAGGTATCACAATAAGAAGACCAAAACAAAGTTCCAACTTTCCAAAAAATTTTTTTTTTAGTTTGAGCATTGCTTCTTTCATTTTTAAGAAAAACCAAATTCATCTGCATTTTAGCCAGTAAAACTTTATCCTTTATACCCTAAACAAAGAAAAGTAATAAATTAAAAAGATACAGCATTCTCATTCTCAACAATACCGTGGTTATATTAAAATATATATATATATATATATATATATATATATATATATATATATATATATATATATATATATATATATATATATATATATATATATATATATATATATACAGGACTAGAACTGTTACGTCCCCTAGAGGTAGAGTTAGAAATTTAAAGATTTTCCAGCGGTTTTTATAGTCAATTTTTTTAAAAGAATTTTTTATTAATATTCTACGACCATTTCTTCCCAAGATATCATACCTACCCAATCTTTATGAGATAAAGGATTTTTAATAGTCCTTTTGGTCCTAAATTTTAAAATATATATAAGCAGTTGAAAAATCGTACATTTATCACGTATTCCCTAGCTTGACTGTAGTTAAAGTGAGCATTTTATTTAACAAGCATACTTTTCTTACGATTATTTTTAAAAACTAAGAATTATTAGTTAAAGATAAAGATAACAAGTATTAAAAAAAACATAAGCAAGCGGTATTCGCTACTTTGATAATAATGTTTGAAGTTAGTAACTGTCGATGATCCGTGTAAGTGGAAGTAAGTGAGCGATAGTCGGCATGAAAAGAGAACACTGATGAGTGAGAAAGAAACCAATAACCGTTGACTATTGGTGTCCTTTACATACCATGGAACGTCCTTCAAGCTAAGTATTTTATTCTTACCTAACGTTGACGTTTTTCTACCCTCAAGAACATACCTATTAGAAGCAGTCTTGCTGCTTAGCTGTGCAAGCAATCGCATGCCTTAAAACGCAATAAACTTTAGCTCTGCATAAACATAGTTGTCAGCAGGACCAAAAGCGATAGATTATACTCTTGTCATATTTCTTTCTTATGCGCTTTTTCACACTGCCATAATGGCTGACTCTAGAGGTATATTTTTAAGGCTTTGAATGGAATCCAAACAAACCCCTCTACCCCCTCGCCCTACCATAAAATAAACAAGGGTTTCTATGGAAAATATACTTTATTCTTCATTTTTGTTACATTAGTGGCACTATTTAAAATATTTTATATTAGTTTTATCAAAATCGATTACGAAGAAACCTTTTAGCATTAATATCATCGATTAAGGTTCGTAAAAATTATACCTTTGTTCACATAGTTACGTTAGGTGAATGAATATCAAAAATAATCACAAAATTTAAAGTCACAGTGTCACAACTAGCCTAGTGTCTAGTCACAAACACTTTAAAACACACAAAAAACTCACATAAATCGCGTTATTTTAATTTTCATCCCGAATTCCCATAATAAAAATCTATTGTTTGGATTCCTTGCTTCCGTCGCGTCATGACGTCAGAACCTAATGCGCGTATTACAAATTGTATGTTCAGGACTTTGGCATTGGACTTTTATCCAAAATACCGGACGGGGGTAAACGGGGCGCGAAAATATCTCTTTTACCTGCACGCCTGTAAGGTTACGTTTATATCATAGGTAAATGGGGCGCCAGCCCTTCCCGAGAAGAGGTGTGGGTCACTGGAAAAACTTGTGAATAAATATAGGTTAAAAGAAATAAGTAGACTACATTTTGTAAAATGTACTTCGTTCGTATTTGTCAAGTGTATAATATGTAAATATTTTTTGATGCAATAAATGTTTCCTAATTAATAAAATTTTTAAAAATAGACCAACATTTTATTTCGATACCTTTACTTTAAAGAAAACATTTGCGCCCCGTTTACCTATACGGTTTTATTGACCTCAAGATCCCTGCTCCCCATTTACCTGTTCAATAAAACTTTAGTGAAGGCCTAGCGCCCCGTTTACCACCGCCGAAAATACCATAACATCCTAAAAGATAGAGGTAAGTTTAGATATTTTTAGTATTAAATCTAATTTTGGGAAAAAGTTAACATTAGCCTTTTAGAACTAAGTTACAAATTTTTATATATATTATTTTACAATTGTTCTCAGGGGCGATCATAGGGGGCATGGGGCCATGGCCCTCCCTTTGATGCCACATCCTTTGTATTTTATACATATCAAATGGCAAATATGGGCATTTTGGGCATTTAATGATGATATGCCCCTCCCCAGGGCTGGTCCGAGGGGTAAGGGTAATGATAGAATTGAAAAGTGAGGACCTTTTTTTATTTTCAAATTTGCCACCTCACACACTTTTTCTCGGCTTACGGCCCCCCTCAGAAAGTCGATATGACCGCCCCTCGTGTCTTTGTTATAATTTTCTCTAATGTTATATTATTTTATGAAAATATAAAAGGTTCACGGGAAATAAAAAAGATGTAACCGACAAAATCTAATGTGATGACCCGAAGCCAAAGATTTAATTGGCAACCGAAGTCGTGCATTTTGAATGGGCATTATTTCACAGATGCATTCAGATTTCTCTACATCTATCGATTTATTTCAGCGGCATGTAAAATATCTCATTCTTCATTTTCCGGCAATTTATTTACGTTGGAGATACTCAAATCGGTAAATATCAGGTCAGAGGTGAAACCTATTATGGATAATGCAACGTAACGTAACCTGCAACGCCGGTAAAAAAATCTTTTTCCCGCCGGCCATAAATTTAAATAGCGGACACGTTAACGGCCGAACAATATGGTTTTGGTACCGGGTGAAGAATTCTAATAACAATAATGGGTACCTTTCGCTTTAGTTGCAAAACATATTAATAAATCAAATTCAAATATTTCGTGTTGATTATCTAAGACTCTGCAATCAAAATGAACTGTCAGCCGCAACACATTTTGTTTCCAAAAAAATATCAAAATAGGTCAGCGGAGGCTCGTTGGGCAAAGCTTTGTGGCGTAGCCCTTAGAAAAGAATCAGAATCGTACAATATACAGGGTGTTTCACAAACTATTCGACAAACTTTAAGGGCTAATTTTTCAATAAAAAATATGGAAAAAACTCATATAAACATATGTCGTAAACGTCTGGTTTTTAAACTATAGGGTGTTATTTTTTTTTAATGCCTTTTATACCAATTTAGATATTAAAATAGAAAAAAATTGGAGACGCCTCCTGTGCACCAAGAGACATTTTTCGTCATACGAGAAAAAAAATTAAAGAAAAAGGAACGCCACTGCATTTTTCTAAATTAAAATATATTTTTAAAATTCCCATTAACTTTGACACAAATTTAATCTTTGGACTTTTCTTCATTTGATGCACGGTTTTTACGTTAATAAATAAAAACCATTTCTCGGCACGGTCAAATCCCTATCTCTATAAAGAATAAATTACAAAGGTGATTTTTTACCCAAAATCTTATATTAATCGTGCATCAAATAATAAAAAAAAATCAGGAGTTCAAATTTGTTCCAAAGCTAATGGGAATTTTAAAAATTATTTTTATTACAGAAAAATTGTGTGGTGTAATTAACTTAAACCTCTTATGAACGACACTTGTATTTTTTTGTATGCCAAAAATATCTTTTGGTGCATAGGAGGCGTCGCTTCATTAAAAAATCAAATTGGTATAAAAAAGATTATAAAAAACAATATCTTTTTTAACACCCTGTAGTTAAAAAATCAAGACCTTCAGGGCATATGCTCATATGAAGTTTTTTTCATATTATTTATGGTAGAATTAGCCCTTAAAGTTTGTCGGATAAGCTGTGAAACACCCTGTATGTATGAAGGGTCATCCAAATTAAGTTCCCGTTTAAATTTTCGTCATTACTCCAAATACAAAATTGTTTAAATTTGTTAACTGGAAGCATTTTTACAATCTTAAATTTTGGGTTACAGGTAAAAAACATTGTCATTCGTTTGGAATAAACTGGTTGTTGCATTACCATCAGTACGATCTTTCATAGTGCTTTAAAAACTATATTTTTGCATCCCTATACGGTCTAACTGGATAGGCTTTGAACTTTCCCCTTTGTTTGTTCTTTTACCCCTAGAGTTTCTGGAATGTGGAACCTGCTGTCTGCGGAGGTCTTTCCTTCCTCACCAAATCTTCAAATATTTAATGCCCGTGTCAACAAACTTCCTCTTACCTCATTAAGGATCCAGTATAGTTTCTCCACTTACGGTTCCCAACAGAAAAACTCGTTGTTCCGCGCGTATGCATCCTGTCCTGCTGGACAGGCCCCGAACTTCTCACTTTGTTCGTTCTTTTATCCCTAGAGTTTCTAGATTGTGGAACTTGTTGCCCGCGGGGGTCTTTCCTTCCCTTCCAAATCTTCAAGTTTTTAAGTCCTATGTCAACAAACCCCCTCTTACCTAGCTTAAGACACCCACGGTACGTTAGTATTTAGGCTTTTAGCCTTCGTTGTTTGTCCAAAGATAAAAAAAAAAGATACCCACGGTGCGTTAGTATTTAGGTTTTATGGTCTTTGTGGATTGTCCAAAGATAAAAAAATAATGAGTTTATTTAGCCCTATACTAATTTTAATTAGTAAGAGCAGTGGCGGCGCGGCGTGGGACCCATATTAGCTAATATTGACAAAAAATGTACGACACTGACTTTTTGCAATTTTATTTTTTTTTCCGAAAGAAATACCTTAGTTAAAAAAAATCCGCCTAACTGCCTAATCCTGGACCATACAAGGGCATCTTGTAGTTACAATAATATGACATCTCTACGCTTTATCGAACAGTCCTCTTACTATACCACTGAATAATCTCTCCTTTGATCTGCTGCCGGACTCTAGAAAATTCACCCGTTGATGGTCGAAGCAGGCTGTAGATGTTAACCCTGCAACCTGGTCCAAAAGAGTGTCACTTTTGACCTAATAAAGTAGAAGTAAGAATATTTTAAAAGCGCAAATTCTGTACCCTTTGAAAATAATACAAAAAACATAAAAACGGCCGCCTGCAATCCGGACTATTTTATACAAAGGCACCGCTATCCTTTACAGCGACGCCGACGCGCCGATACACTATGGGATAGAAATCCTTTATTTTGGCCAAAAAGCAACTTTGAAATTTTAATGGCTCATGCGTAGATACTCCAAACTACATGTACGAAAAATTATAAAAGGATATGACGGCTTCTATTGGGGTAATAGGAAACTTGAAAATGTATTTTAAGTAAACATAAATATACAACATTAAATCTACTTAGTTTATTATTAGCCTTGTTTACTAAAAAAAGTAAAAGAGTTCAATTAATAAGAGCTATTGTTGTGTTTCCGATGCAGTCTCGCGAAGTCTCGCTACTTTTGTTAAAGTTTTTTTACCCTTTTCTTTATCAGTTTTTGTACTTACAATTGCCTTCCTACTTTTTGCTACTTCTGAGTGTAAGGACAGATACAAGATTTTTTATAATTTACAAGGTTTTACATTTTAAAATTTAGTATGTTTTGTCCTACACTATATATCCTAAAAGATAAAAGCAGTCTGATGAAAGATATGGACTCTACAGAATCTACCCAACAAAACAGTGTTTTTTATTTATTTTATACGTTAAAAAATAAAAAAGTTGGGAAGATGTATCTCTATTACGCTTCTAAGAATAATTTAAAATTATTTTTCAGATTTGGATGGTCATATTTTTTTTTTTTTTTTTTTTTTATCTTTGGACAAACCACGAAGGCTAAAAGCCTAAATACTAACGTACCGTGGGTGTCTTAAGCGAGGTAAGAGGGAGTTTGTTGACACGGGACTTAAATACTTGAAGATTTGGGGGAAGGAAAGACCTCCGCGGGCAGCAGGTTCCACAACCTAGAAACTCTAGGGATAAAAGAACGAACAAAGTGGGAAGTTCGGGGCCTGTCCAGTTGGACCGTATAGGGATGCATACGCGCGGAACCACGAGTTTCTCTGTTGGGAACCGTAAGTGGAGGAACTATACTGGACAATTCTTCAGAGCAGAAGCCATGGAAGTACCTATAAAAAGCGATAAATCCCCCACAGCCCGACGATGTGCAAGACAGGGAAGCCTTTCCGTAAGTGAAGGATCATTAATGAGACGAATAGCTCTTCTTTGAATAGAATCAAGAATGCTAAGGGTTGTGGGGGACGCCATGCCCCAGATATGAGAACAATATTCCAAGGGAGGTCGGATTTGGGACACATATAAAGTGTATAAATTAGAAGGGGAAAAATACTTTTGGCTCGAAAGAGAAATCCAAGCTTTTTTGAAGCTGCCGTGGCTATAGATACAATGTGTTTATGCCAGTTAAGGTTACTTTCAAATGTGACGCCCACAAGATTAAAGGTGTCTTTGCTCTGTAAAACTTGGCCGCTCATAAGTAGAGGATGAGTATTTGATGACTCTTTTCGCGACAAGGAACATGATTGTGTTTTGGATGCATTAAAATGGACGAGATTTTTAGCGCCCCAATCCAATAATAAATTAAGATCCTGCGAAAGAGATATCTGCATCGCTCTGCGTTTGTTTTCCAAGTCAGGTTTAGTAATGGGTTTAGGAACCTGAAAACTGGAGTGAAAGGTACTATCGTCGGCGAAACTATGAATGGAATTAGTTGTGGACGAGAGAAGGTCGTTGATGTGAAGAAGAAACAATGTTGGTGCCAGAACTGAGCCCTGAGGGACTCCAGCATTTACATGATGAAAGCATGAAGAATGGCCGTCCACAATAACTGATATACGACGATCAGATAGATAACTAGAGAGCCAAGTACAGAGTTTAGTTGAAAGACCAATTCCAACCATTTCCAAAACTAATTGAGATAGACACATCAAATGTAGTATTTTTTAAAGCATTAAAAAAATTTTTTGGTGATCATACCTATAGTTGTACTTTGTATATCATATGAGATAATAATCATCGGATTACTGATTAGAATACTATCGAATTAACCAAACAGTTTAGTTAGTTTATTTTATACAATAAAAAATAATAATGTTAAGGGGGTGTAAATTCATAATAACATATAATAAGTTTTAGGCTTCCAAAAAGCATTTGTAATAATTTATAATATTTTTCCAGTGAAAAGCACCTCATTTTAAGTTAGATTGGTAAGTTTCAGAATTTTGACCAAAGAAATTAATTTGTATCCCATAGTGCGATGACCAGCTGCATCAACCGGCATATCATAAAAGAAATATAGCAAAGGCGGCCGCGAAGACAAGCATGCCCATTTATTTGCTTTAAACTTTTTGTGTTTTTTTTTTCTTATTAAAGAGCACCGAATTTACATTTTTAAACTGTATATATAACTATAAATACTATTATTTTTTATTGTAGGCAAAAAATAAATCAATACGCCTTCAAAACATTCAACAGCAGACAAAAAGCCTAATTAGAAGTAATTTTCTTTGGCATATCTCGAATTTAGCCAGGAGCCAGATTCAACCAAGAGTTGTTAAACTAACTACACAACCATTAATGTTTGTTTGTTTTTGCAATAATTTCGGATCCTTATTTAGATACATGGCTATTTTATAATAATAATGAGGCTTTGCATAAGATACACATTTATTTACACGAATAAGAAGAACGATAATAACATTTAAGATTGTTCGAACCTACGCGTGATTGCCTAAGTTAAATCGATCAAATTTTTAGAAAATCAGTGTTTAAATAAAAATCTATATTTATTATTATTTTTTTTTAAATTAAGAAAGGCCTTAGGTGCTGAAATACTGGTGATATGGTGAAATACTAAGGATAAGTTTATTTTAAAATTAAAATACAGTGATCTGTTGAGGGGCGTTGACACATGTCACCAACACCACATATACAGGGGCATCCAAATTAAGTGTTCGCCATTGGTATTATTCAAAATACAAAATAGTTTAAATTAGCACGCTCTTTAAGACTAAAGATTTACAAAAAAATGACAATCGGCTTTTTGAGTTATACAGCCCAATAACCTTTTTTTAAATAGAGTTCCCTGTATATTTTATTACCATTAGAAAGATTTTTTTAAAATCCTTTAAAAAAGTCCACATATGATAAATCCAATTTTTCATTGTTTCTGAATCGTCAGAAATTTGATAGTAAACTGGCTTTGTTAAATAAAACACCCTGTTTATTGTATTACCATGTATTACCATTTCTAGTATACAGGCTGTTACAATTTTGTGAGTCACCATTAGGATCTCGTGTGATGTCAATAAATTAAAGATCCGAGGTTTCGTCTTTGAGCTTATATCATCAAGTTTAAGTTTTTAAATAGGCAGAATATTTGGTTTAAAACTTAATAAACTCGTTCTTTTCACCATCTCTTCATAAACAAGTATATGTGTGAGGGGCCTAGTTTCAAAGTGTACAATTCTCATTTTTTACTTTTAATAGAACAGTGGGATAAATGTCTCAATTGTTTTATTTTTTAGTGCCAAATTTAAATAAATCACTTTTTTAGTCATAACTACATCCATACCAGACTGCTTAAACTTAAGAAAAAATGCATTAAATTCAAAGTATGGGATTTTTGTTCATGATTTGGTTGATATACTTGACACATTCTAATTTTGAAGATTGTACACTTTAAAACTAGACATCAACCACTGCCCCAAAGGCAAAACTATTAAAAATATAACTAAGGAAATCCTTGGTACTTTTTAAAGATATATGTATGCCGGAACTATCTTAAATAAGTTAAGAGCATTTTTACTTAAAACCTGTATGTATCAGATTACTTCAAATACCGGTATTACAATACTCAACACCTGAATTTAAATACTACACGGAAAAAAAATCTGGTAATTATTCATTGTAACCTACACAGTTAGAGTGTGTGCCCCAGGTACACGTTGTAGTAAAACTTGCTCCGTTTTTGTAGCAAATCATGTGCAGTAGTAATTAATACTTTTGTAGCAAAACTTCATGTTACTGTACAAAGTGATACACCATAATTGTGAGACGTAATACTTTTCAAATGTGGCAAAATGTGCCATGCCTTCTGCTTATCAATGCTACAATTTTGCAGTAAAAATCACAAACATGGGACATGCGAGAGCGGCCGCGGTCGGATGTCGGATTGTATATTGTACAATATCCATTCCAGATTCCAAGCTGAATGACTATTGGGCAATCAAAAAAACGTTAAATTTTACGTTTCACATTTTGCAATACTCAGCATTTTAAGAAAGGCACGGCGCCAATTTTCTTTTAATTTATAAAACAACCTATAGCAGATATCTGCAATAACGTCCGCTTAATCGGTAGTTACTGTTGCAACAAAGTATTATCAATGACCTCTCTCAATTATTGCTACAATCATATTGTGAAATGATTACAATTAAAAAGGTTATTAATATTTTCCACATTTTCAATACTAATGTAGTCAATTTATATTTAGTTACTGTTGTTACCTACTATCATTTACTTACAAAACTTTAGGACTCGTTGATTTTTATACCAGAAAATTAATGACAAAAATTATACTTAGAACGTCAATAATAAACATATTTAACACAATTTTTGCGCTACACTCTTATAGCACACAACGCCTCCAATTGTTTTCCGTGTATGATTCAAAAACGGTATTTACAATCCAGAATCCCGAATACTGACCAAAAAGTATTCAGTCGAATACCGAACACCATACACACAGGTGTATTTGAATAGTATTCGAATAGCAGCCAAATTTATTATGAATGGAATTTAAAATACCGAGTATTCGAATACTACCTAACTCTGCAAATCTCTTATCACCGAAATAAAGGTAACGTCTCGAAATACCTCATTTTAAAAGTTTATGTTAGCTGTAGCGGATTTGTCATGTACAAAAAAAATGTTACTAGTATGCTTTTCCCAAATTTTAAAAAAATGCGGAAATCTGGTTTTTAACCAATTTCAAAAGAAAGGAGGTTATCAAGTCGCCATGGATGTTTTTTTGTGTTTGTTACGCGATTGTTCCGGCGTTTATAAACATATTTTCTTTTTGTTGAAGCGGTTGTCCCATAAAAACTTAGGATCGCAAATCGCAAGAAAGAAAGGTACTAGACCCAGACAGTATTCTCTCTGCCGTACGTTGTTCGTACGACAAAGCTGCACTAGCGCCACCCATTGGTGTAGCGTTAAACAAATACCTACTATAATAGTACGAGGGCAGTTTACAAATTACTATTACATCCTTTAACAAAATTTACTCTTTTCACCGAACTAAAAGAGAGACTACAGTAAAAAGCACAGAAACCTGTAATTTGATTGAACATTGGGGGGTCATGGTTAGTAAAATCTTTGTTTTTTTTAATCATTTTTTGAGAAATAAAAAAAGATTTAAAAACCAGAACTAACCATGATTCCCTTCTCCCCTTAAGGTGACAGTTTTGCATAACCGTCTGTAACGTTAAAAACCAATCAAATTACACGTCCTTGTGCTTTTTAATGTGGTCTTTAAAAGAGGTACTAGTAGTGTTTTTAGTAAATGTTTACGGATTTAATAGTAATAAAAAGCGATAAATAAACACTTAAAAAAAAATTAACGACATTAAAACAAATAAATAAAAGTCACCAAAAGTTAAAAATAATAAATAAAAAAATAAGGCTTTTTATACTTTAATAATATATTATATATGTTATTATGGACTTGGTAAGGTTTTTTTTAATTTATTATTTTTTTTATTTTTTTAAAAAGTGTTTATTGCATCTAGGGTTCTTACATGACCTTAGTACCTTTCCTCGTTAATTTTAATACTAATTTTAAGTTACCACCCACATAGAATGCGTTCAGTTTGCAATTCGAATTTCTCGTAATAACAATGTCAATCGCGTAATTGTTAAAATATCTATGTCTAATACGTATTAGTTACTCTGTCTGATTTTATGGCTTAAGTAAGATTTAATAATTTTGATTTTTCTCAAGCTTGCTTAATGGGTGCGTACGTGTATACTTGGTCACCAGACTAATAATAATCATGATTTACTTGACAGTTATGCGCTAGGGATAATGTTTTGTTATTTAAATGATTAGTTTATCATTAAAAGTCTACTAAATTAACGGTTTTTGTAATCCTTCTTTCAAAATGAATTTGCAAAACCACTTATACGTTTGGTAAAAAAAACCTTTTTTTTGGTAATTGGGGTATTATGTAATACAAGATGTTCTAAAATTGACTTTTAAGGGCGTTTCGTTAAGGTCAAAGTAAAACTTCTTAAATTAAGAAATAATCAGGCTACACCACCAAAAATATTAGATTTTTATGTTATATCTAATAAAAAATGAATAAAAACCTATTAATTAAATGTAATGCATTGCGTTTTAAGTTTGAATACTCCGTTATGGACGTAGTCATTAGTCATGGCTTAAAAAATGATTTATTTAAAATTGGGGCTAAAACAACTAATATTGCAATATTTATCTTACTGTTAGATTAATAAATATAAGAAAATTAAAACGACCATAAAAAGATAAATAAAACTCACCAAAAATTTTAAAATAATGAATAAAAAGAAAGAAAAATAAAGTCGGGTTAAAACATTCCGCTAAACTACTAAACTAAATGCACAAAAGTTTTTGTTATACTTTAATACCAAATGGTATTACCTGACTTAATTTTTCTATTTTTTTTATTCATTGTTCTAAATTTTTGGTAAGTTTTATTTATTTTTAAAATTAAGTTTAAATTATTAACATTTATTTGGTAACCATCCACTAAAAAACAGTACTAGCCTTTTTCTCTCATGTAAACGCAAAAACGCTAATGCTACCCCTAATAGGTATACGTTGGGAATAAACGAAAACACCTGATCCACAAAAATAAAATACACGCAATTACAAAAAAAAATTATAATATAAACTATCGCCTTCTAGATGTTAAAATTGTACTAACGGCTCATCCTCGCCGCGATGATCATCAACTTACCTGTACGGGTGAGTGACTCCATCTATCAAGCAGCAGATTTATTAGTTTTAGATCTTCTGTTTTTGCTTTGTTTTCAGGGCTTAGCAACATAAACTTATAGACAACCAGTTATACAATACACAAATTTTAAAAAATGACATTGTGACAATTATTAAAATTTAGATTAACATTACTAATCAACTATCCTCCAAGAAACATAACAAGAAGACTGACAAAACTACAAACCTTAGTTTTTTCATTATATTAGCTGGTGCATATAATATGTAAGTATAACCAATGATAAATAATAAATAAAAATAAATGAAATTTATCCAAAGAAAAGCTATAACTTTAAAGAAAACCTTCCTTATATTAGATACTCCTTGTACAAATATTTTTAATTTTTATGTTTTGTCCAACACTGGTCATCTATAAAATTAATTTTAAACTACTTGTTATAGTTTAGTTTCTTCTAAACAATATCTACAATTTATTAATCTTTCACTTTTAGATATTATCAAATAGTAAGTTATATAGCTACTATTGCTCTTGTTAACCCTTTTACGAGTTATAAAACACACCATACAAATTTTGCATTAGCTGTAAATTTTTTATTTTAATTTACCTCTACAATCTTTTTGGATAGTATATTCTTTATTTAAAACAACAGTCTTTTATTTAAAAAATGTTAAACAGAACTAATGTTTTTATTAGAAAAATCTAAATGTGTATAAATTTTAAGATTACAAACTTACAAAAAAATCTGATCATTATCAAATAGAGTTGGTTATAAAAATGTCTTTAAGTAAGGAAAAGTTTATACAAACAAATAAATATCACAAAAATAAAACAAGAACAAATAAAAAATAATCAATTAACATATTTGACACATGAACTTTATTAAGGAGTTCTGATTTACTCACTTGCTTCTTTAAAATCAATATTTTTATTACAAACATACTGTTTAACATGGTTTAAAAAGAAAAAGCATTGGAACACACAATACCCATAATTTTATGTAAAAAAATCTGCAAAACATTTTAAATTTAAAAAGCATTTTTAACCATTTCTTTAAAGAAAATAGGTTGTCAAACCTTGACAGTATTTTTAACCACGCTTATTTAAAAGACGTGTAATGGGTTGATTATTAGGATATGTAGCTAAGGCCACTAAAATTACAGAAAACAGAAAACTTTAACTGGTTATATGTTCGGCGTTAGATGGAACCACATACCTGTACAGGTGAGAATTCTCCTTCGCGGCAGGATAAAATAGTACAATTCAAAACATTTAGAAGGTGGTGATATAAACTATCACCTAAATGACAACGACATTGACATCACCAATAAAAATAGTTTGAAATTACATTTACCTTAATAGTTCAAACATCTAACATAGGTAGCATATATTATATCTACTAGAGGCAGCTTTGACTGGAAAATAAGTCCAGTACCTTTGTTTTTTGCGATCCTGACTGGGTTTTTATGGGACCACCGCGGAAGTGCACTCTTTCAAATAAAAACATAATTTTGAAAATCGGTCCCCAATTGAAGGAGTAATCAGTGTACATGTCGCAGGCAAATGGTTAGTTTAGGCAAATGCCTTCTGCCTGGGCAAATGACTTCATCAAAATAATTTTTATTATAAAGCCATTTGCCTAGGTAAATGCATTAGCCGTGTTCCTTGTTAGGCAAATGACTATGATATATTTGATAACATATTAGGTGTCCATTGTGTTTTGCAGACTACAGTAAAAAGCAAAAGCATGTGTAATTTGATAGGTTCGAAGAGCTATAGTCGGTCATGCAAAACTGTCACATTGGGACGGTCATCGTTAGTTTTGGTAAGTTAAATCTGTTTTTTAAATTTGCTTTATTAGGCAATTAAAAAAAAAAGATTTAACTAACCAGAACTAACCATGACCCCCTCCCCCTCGAATGTGAGAGGTTTGCATGACCGTCTGGTTATGCAAATATTTCTATTTTCATTTGCCTAAAAATTGCTTAGACAAATAGAATCAAATGCTATGGGGCTAGGCAAATAGCATTTGAAACTCGAGTCCGGGCAGTCATTTGATTTTTGTGACATATTTTAAGAGAGACAAAAAGAGAACTAGAACCTACCTTAAGCTTTTGTCTGTGGTTTTAAATTAGTGTTAATAAATTTAAATTAAAACATGCAATGCCAACATTTTACCAAATATAATGGATTCTGCATTAGTTAGTTTGTCAATTTTGAGACTTATTAATTACTAATAAAATATTAATAATGTTTTATTCTTATTTACATGTTTTTTATGGGTAAACTACCAACTGAAATTTGGCAAAGCGAAGGACGCGTTAGTAAAAAACTTAAAAAAAAACATAAATTAAAAAGGTCGTAAAACACCAGACGAAAAATTTATGTTGCAACAAAAACACATATTTTAAAAGGTGATCCTTGTTTTAATTGCAAACTTGCAAACAAAACAGTCAGATATTCAGATAAAGCTAATATGGTGCAAGAATAATTATAGTAATAAAAAGTTTTATAGTTTTCGGCGGGAGGTGGGAAACATTGTTGCTAAAAACAAGGATTTTGCAGAAAGAAATAAACTCTTTGTTTTAAGTGTCTTATTAATAATAAAATGATTTCTATTTTATGACAACCTTGATATTTTTCATATATTATCGTTCCAAGTTTCGTTAAAATATACCGAACGGTTCAGAAGTTAGTAGTGTATAATTAGCAATGATAAATGTGTCTAGCTAGCATTAAAAAAAATATGTTCGGTAAACCTATCTAAAGACAAGAAATTAAAAATTAGATTTCTTAAAATGTTTTTAAAATCTTGGATTATTACCTATACAGGTAGGATACGAACTAATAAACGGAACCACTACCGCTAGCCAGACCGCCCAGAAGAGGAAGAAAAACAACATATCCAAAAATCAGCTGACCTAATTTATAATATAAAAAATATAAACATCTTGTATCTTGAAAACAAGTAATTTGAGGACACATATTTATATCGGTTTTTAATATTTTCAAGAATTCTTCAGTTTTCTTAACAACATTCTGTAACAGCCAGTATACAGGGTCATCTAAATTAAGTGTTCGTCATTGGTAACTTCCTTATTACTTAAAATATGAAATAGTTTAAAATAGTAAACTAGTAGCATTAATAAAGCTCTTTAAAATAAAGATCAGAAACGAGAGTTGACAATCGGGTTTTTATCACCAGTAAAAAGATCTTTTAAATTTATTAAAATAAAAAGTCTACATGTGATATATCCAACTTATAAAAGTTTAGGAAATATACCTTTTCAATGACGATACAATATACGGGGTGTTTCATATTAAAATAGTATATTACATTACAAGGGTGGAAACTGACTTATTTCACACGAGTGCGACAAACTCACGAGTGTAAGAAAGTGATTTTCACACAAGTAATGTATTTGTGTGAATTTTTCCTACGACCACAAGTTATTTACCAAAAAAACAATAAAAGTTGTTTGTCTTCACAGAAAAAATAAGAAAACAATTGAAAACTTTGCATCACTAGGGTGTTATATACTTTTCCTTACTGCGGTATATTATACTGTTTAACAATATTTTTATATCAAAAATCACCTACCTAGTAGCTTTTTATCATTTTAGAATTAAAAAAGGTCCTCATTTAAAAAATATTGCATGGATTTTTCTATGTAAATCCCATTAACAGCCTGATAACTATAAATTTATTTTAAATAACAATGACAGCGATGACAGCTTTATATTATACTTTGCAACACTAGTGTGATATGTTATAAGGCATTTTCTATGCATGAAAACAGTGTGCTATTTACTATTTTCACATGTGGTCGTAGGAAAATGCTATTTTACTATGAAAACCTGATGATGGCCATATTTCCGAAACTATGAAAAATATGATATATTACATGTGGACTTTTTTAGGATTTTAAAAAATCTTTCTAATGGTGATAAAAATATACAGGTTGTTTCATTTAAAAACAGGTTATTTTGCTGTACAAATCAAAAACCTTCTGATCTTTTATTTTAAAGATTGTTAAAAATTCGACTGGTTTGCTATTTTAAATTATTTCGTATTTATTTAATAATAAAGGTACCAATAACGAACACTTAACTTGGAGGACCTATTATATACAGGGTGATCATTTTTAAGTTCTGTTTATTTTTATTATTGGAGATACGAAGTTGGTTAAATTCGTAAAGTTGTAGTCATTTTTTCGCGGTTTAACGTACTGCCAACAAATAAAACAATTAAACATTGAGTTTTTGATTTATTGCAAAAGTGTACCTTTTTTAAATGAAACATCCTGTATAATATATCACCATTTAAAATATCTATTAAGGAGCTTTAAAAAAGTCGTTATGTAACTTATCCAATTTTTAATAGTTTTGGAAATATGGCCAAGCCACTGATCTCAATGGATTGCCAATGTTATTACCTGCACGAAACAAAAGTTATATTTTATGGGCAAAAAACGAGCAAATAAAGGGTGAATGCGCCTGGCGCCAATATCCGCATTATCAGAAAGAATTTACAACGCCCTCTCTGCGTTTCTCATTCGGAGGATGTTAGCTAATGAGCGTTACGGTCAGAACGCGGACGGAGGGCACGGAGTGCCGACCTAAAAATGATCACCCTGTATAGGGTAATACACTGGGCACTGGGCACCCAGTTTAATTGAACTACTAAAAATACAAAATTAATTATTTCATTAAGAAATATCCCACTTAAAATAAACGTGAAATATTATTAAAGTAACGACCAACCTCTTCCAATAAATATTTAAAGCCCGATCAAATCGAAACGATAAAAATTAAACAAGTATTGTGCAGATAAAACATCACTACGTGCTGATAAATAATTAATTGGACTTATAAATATTTCACGCCTTCTCAATATCTCAACAACTAAATGAGACTTTTTTTTAAAGAATAGCACGGAAAGCTGATGTGACTAGAGATAATTAGAGCTATATGAGTTTTCTATTGTTAATAACAATGGTTTATGTGTAAATGGTGTGAATAGTATAATTAACGTATTTCATGGTGGGTTAAGCATAAAAATATGGGAATTTGATTAAATCTGTGTAGAAAATCTGTGGCTAAATGTAAATAATGTAAAAATTAAAAAGGTGATTTGGCTAAATTAAACGGGTAAAAAAACCAGAACACGCCGTATATTTTTTAACAACTTAGCGTTTTAAAGTGTTATATTACAGGCCATAATAATTGTTTTTTTAACCGACTTTAAAAACGAGAGGGTAATTGGCCATGTTTTTTTTGTGTGTATGTTACTCGATTACTCCGGCGTTTGTGTACCAATTTAAAAAAAATATTTTTTATATGAAAGACTACACTTTCGCGGTGGTCCCATAAAAATATTAAGTCAGGATCGCAAGAGAGAAAGGTACTATACCTATTGTTTTCTCTCTGCCGTATGCTGTTCGTACGACAAAGCTGTACTAGCGCCACCTATGGAGCGTCTTCAAAAATATAAATAAAACTCACCAAAATGTTAAAAGTAATAACTTTAACAAAATATATAAAAAATACAGTGGGGTAATAACCTATGCGCCAAATTGCTAAATATTAATAACCAAATAAACAAAGGCTTTTTATACTCTAATTTCCCGACTTCATTTTTGTATTTTAATTTTTTTTTTTTACTTTTTGTGAATTTTATTGTAAGAAGGTAAAGGTAAAAGGGGGTAAGTTGGTGATTTTGAATAAAATAATAGAAGGTTTTTACTTGCGAAAGTCAAATTTATAGCACCGTCACAAATTGTATTTTTTGGTGATAGAAAATAAGGTTTAATAAAGAAGTTAAAAAAACGATTCTTTTTTTTCCAGCATCATTCGTTTGTTTCATAGTTTTTTCACAAATCAAGAAAAATGGCGGATAATATGACATTTTCAAACAGCATTTGCTCAAAAACTAAGGAAGGCATCGCGTGTGACATATGTGTTTTCTTAGAATTGCGTGTCCAATTTTTGAAAAAATTTACAGGGTGTTTTAATTCAAATACCCAAATAATAACCTGCGGTTCAAGGGGATGCAGTGTTCAATGCTTTATTTTTTCTACAACCGTAATGATTATATAGTGTTAATTTTTGGTGCGATCCAAATTTATAATCATTTAAATAATTTTAAATAATTTCTAATAAATGTATCCACATACTGTTAAATTTAAAATCAAGTGACTCATGAACTCAAATAAGTAATGGCGAAACTTAGGGTAACTTAATTATTTAGTTTAGTAAATGTTTTACTGTTGCATTGCACATTCCTATTAAAATAAATTTTAGTAGCCATTGAAACAAAACACAAACTACTAAAATGGCAAAAATTACAATACCTATCAAAAAACGCATTTTTTAACGGTTTTAAAATGACTTTACTTAATTTAGGTAAATCATAATTGTCATAATTGTTCTGGATTTTTTTCGTGATGACAGGTGACATGGAAGACAGTTTTAGACAAGCAACTTGGCAGCTGCTTAGTGTTTAGTTGCCTACAAAATCATCTTTGGGTTATAGAAAATCATGCATTAATAGGGGTTATTAATGAATTATTTTGCATACGGTACATATAAAGAAACGATAGACGAAAAAAGTTGTATTATACAGTGTAATCAATAACAATTACTTTTAACCAGCGCAATTTTGTCTTTAATATGCATAATAAATCAAAATCAGAACTTTCGATTTCCATATACACCGTAGATATGGGCGAGCCATCAAAAATTTTGTTATAAGTTAATTATCTTTAGTACCTGCCCCATGGGCATAGTTATACACGTATAAATATTAATTACCGTAGGTATTATCCACTTAATTTCTTGAAGTGGCTTTGGTTATTGTCCCATAAAACGTTATATTATTATAGGCGCCGCAGTTAAGAAAGTTATTAAGAGAGTACGCCAAAGAAGAGACTTTTGTTAAGAGAAATCTCTAAAAGTATGTATAAGGATGTTACAAAATCACGGACGTGTAGTTACCTTTTTTATTGACTGGCAAGAAATTTGGTATATAAAATATTTTCAAGGACATAAAAAGGTTCCCCCTGGAAAAAATAAACTAAACATGTTCTCTTTCCTTCTTTCTGTTTGCTAAGGGGGATCCACAAGGGGGTTTAAACCTCCTCCTTCATGTTGATAGGAAAATTTAAGGGCAGATTTTACTAACAAAAATATAAAAAAATGTTCAAATAAACATGAGTCTGCAAAGTCCTCGTTTTCAGGATACAGAATGTTAAACTTGTAACAATTTTTTTATATATTTTAAATATTCTTTATCCAATTTTTTTTTATTTAGCAATCTTATTTTTGACACACACAAGTCCAGTGGCGTTTTGGCGAAAATTAAAAGAATATTTCTAAAAAAAAACGGTAAGCCACTGAGTGTTTAAGTGTGTGTAACATTTTGTTCTTTCTTTTTTTTATCTTTGATATCCCACGTAGGCCTATGCCTAAATACCAAAGTACTGTGCGTGCCGGGTTAATAAATGTTTAACCCATCGTTCCCCTGTTCCGTTTACGTTGTCCAAGCACTGAGACATGCATTTATGCATTTCACAGCACCTTTTAGACAACGCGGTAGTGCCACCATGGTCGTTATTTTTAAATAACTACTACCTAAATGTGTCTCTCCTTTAGATTAAACAAAAATTCTTGCCATAAACTGTATTTGATGGCATCTAAGAAGACAGGAACAAACTTGCCAATACACTCGTGAGGCCAAGATTTTGACATGTGTCACTTTTTTGCTCTAAAACATAATTTTTTAGATAAACTGAACCTTGAAAAAGATACTCTAAAAAAGTGATTTTTCTCAAAAAAGGTTGATTGTTTAAAAAAATGTAAAATACCTTTTTTCATAAATAAGTCCAGTCTATCTAAAAATTAGGTCTTAGCGCAAAAAAGTGACAAATGTCAAAATTTTGGCCACACAAGTGTAGTAGCAAGTCCATTCCTGTCTTCCTAGATGCCTTCAAATACAGTTTATAGCGAGAATTTGTTAGTCTTTATTGCTTATACGACATACTAAAATTTTATTAAAATATACAGGTCCACTAAAAAGTTACGAATTAAAAAGTTATTTCGAAGGCCTCCTTTCTAAGCCCCATATCTCCGTTATGTAGCAACTTAGGAACTTTTTTACATAAAAGACTAGTATAATTTTGACGTCTCCTATACGCTCCCAAATTTTGGACATATACTTATTAGACACCCTGTATTACGAGATTTCGTTAGTGCAAGCAATAAGCGGTCAGATCCTGTTTTAATCTTCTTTCATTATTTAAGAAAAGATGAGAGATTGTTCAAGCGTAAGGCTACCGTAAATGATACGATTTTTTTATTTTTAAGTGGTATATTTAAGGGCTTATATATATTTTTTATTTAAAGCAAAAGTAGAAATATTTAAAGTCCACTTATGTTTTTTATGAGGTCAATAAATTTGCCGACGAATAAATTATCGATCGCATCATGAATAACAGTCCCAGACAAGTGTCAAAATAGTCCTTAAGTTGAGGAACACTGAATGAGCTCTGGATCCCAAGGCAAGAGTTTATATACCCTTGCCGTGTTCACCGGGTATATAAACTCTTGCCTTGGGATCCAGAGCTCATTCAGTGTTCCATTCTCGCAGAGTACAGATCCCTGAAGATGCCTCGTGCAATCGATGGCGAAACGTCGGTAAACGATTTTAATTTGACGCGGTCCAAACCCAAGAACCAAGATTCCTCAGTTGACCAAGGCCGTGAAAGCTTCCGTTCTATGTTAGTCCTTAAGTTGTTTGAGATGCAATTATTAACCGAAAATCTTTTTTATCCAACACTTACATATAATATCTACATAATTGATCAGATTTTGAGGATATGAAGTGTACTATAAGTCACTAGTGAGCTAAAGTACCATTTAGCTCACTAGTGAATTATAGACTTTAGCTCACTAGTGACTTATACTAATTCTTTATTACTTCCAACATTTCACAATTAAAAAATAACATAAAACAACTAATATATTATACTACAATTTATTCGTGTTTATATTAACAGTAATTGTTATATTAGATTTATCTTGGACAACGTTACATTGTGCGGAGTGTTCTTCAGGAAGTCTTTCAGCACTAGTACTTGCCTTGGTGCGCTCTTCACCCTGTATTCGTCTTGCAATCTCAAACTTGTTAGAGATGCAGTCTTCTAAATATCCTTCTGCCACGGTAGAAGACTTCCACCCGCCATGGCGTTTAAGGTTGGTGATATCGGCCCCAGCGTTGACTAGAAGTGTCGCTGAAGAACGCCGCATGCTATGACCACTATATAAGATTTCATCAAGTAGTTGCAAATAATGAGCAACTACTCTCGGAATTTTCGAAATTTTATTTATTCCCACGCATTGCCTAGTGCATTTGCCTTTTTGAAAGTTGACAAAAATCTTTTGTGAGGCGTGTTCTCTGGCCTTAGGGACACATATTTTCTAAATAATTCAAGCACATTTACCAAAAATCCTTCTTTTAAAATTGTAAAGCTTCTCGATTTGTTCGTCTTGGTATCAGGTATAGAGACATATAATATGTACTGGCCTTTATCTACTATATCTTCAATACTTAAGCTAGTTAGTTCGTCACAACGGCATGCACCAGCGATTCCCAATATCAATGCAACCTATAAAAATCCGAACAGATAAATATTTAATACCAGAAACTAAAGTAAATTCATACCTTTGACATTAAGTGCTCGTCGTCAGGTGCCTCAGCCAAAAATTTTTCGATGTATTGCCACTCCAGAATTTTTGCCTTTTTCGGTTTGAAATTTCTTGAATTGCTCTTCAAATAAGCGACAACTTTTCCATACCTCCCTATATCCACGTTCTTATATACTTTTAAGGTCGTTTTTATCATTGAATACTTGGTCCACATTGATAAGGGAGCAACTTTTTCGATAAAAACAGAAAGTAAGCCATAATAACATCTTCATTTATAGTACCAACTCCTCGCCTTTTCCTCCATGCTTCAAAATCTTCAAATTCTTTATTGTACGTTAGTTTTGACTTCTCTGGAATTAAACTGCATGTCGCTACCGCAGCTTCTTCCAAAATTTCCGCAGGAACTTCACAATTTTCTATTTCGCAAAGCATTTTTATGTTTGTCTACAAAGTTGTTTACTAAACAAACTCGTAGTTACCAACAAAATGCATTACAACCAAACAAGCTTGCTTTCCAAAAATACAAAATTTTGTTGCTGGTGTTGACAATGACAAGTAACAAATAATGGATGACGTTTTCAAATTATTTTCGATATTAAAAACGATTTATACGAAAGTGTTGGATAAAATTTTGTGTTAGACACATGAGTTATTACATATAAGTCACTAAAGAAAAACTTTTCTTGCGTGACTTATATGTAATATAACTCACTTATCTAATAAATAACTATTCTTTAATCTTAGGTATTAAATAAACTTTATGTGCTTCAAACTTTTGGACCAGCCTGTATATCTAAAATTATTATTATTAATATTATTACCTGCGTGTTTACTTAGCTATGTCATACATTAAACATAAAGTTAATTAATCCAAAGAGCGTCATTTTTTTCTTCCAGAACACGACATAAACTATTCCTGCATTAATTTTCTGTCACAAACGGCAGGAGCAGGATTTATACGATGCCTGAGGAATTACAATAATTACGAGATAATGCCTTGATCGTGCCCAAGTTTGCGTTATAGGACACGAAATACATGTCAATAAATAATTCTTCTAGTGCTGAAATTATTATAGATATCGATATTATAATGTGAGAGTCAATTATCCGTACTATAACGCGTAATTTAAGAAGGCATTATAGAAGATAGAATAACGTATGGTGGTCGTAATTTAATTCCTGCAGAAAATATGAGTTTTACTGAGAAATATTAAAAATTATTTTATTAAAATTGTGTGAGAAATGGTAAATATTTTATTGATTTGATCATTTCTTAATAATAATTACTATAGTCCGAGAACTGGCACATATTATGTACAGTGGCGAAAATAAAATTTCGTACACTTATGTTAAAATTTTATGTCAATTTTCAATATTTTGGTAATCTTGGCTTTTTACCTTTTTCTCACCTTAATTAATATTCAATAAAATACATGACTCCAAAATAAATATATAGTTTATTTTATTCAAATATTAAAGAAAAACACTGGCTTAATATTTCAAAGCGGCACCATTTTTTTCCATTAATAAGTTTAAACGCGTGGACATTGATGCAATCAGCATTTGTGTATGGTAAATATTGTAATTATTCTAGGTTTCTTCAATTTTATCCAACATCACTGTTTTGTGGATGGAAATCATTGTTCTTGTTAATTTCCTTTACGATATATTCCCAAACGTTTTCGATTGGATTGATATCAGGGCTTCCTGAGGGCCAAGGTAACAATAAAATGCTATTTTCCAATAGCCAGTCCGAAACTCTCCTTGCTGTATGGACGGGGCAGTTGTCATGCTGGTATATAAAATTTTCTTGTTCAAATATATTGTTTACTGAAGGCAACATAACATTTCGGAGTATGTGTATATAAGCTTGACTATTAAATCTTTCTCGAATATGGTGGCATATGCTATACCTCTGAAAGACATATACCCCTATACATTAACAGAAAATCTTCCACTTCTTTTAATATGTTGGGTATATCTTTTTTCGTACCGTATATTTTGCGGCCTATACACTCTAATCTACCCGCTATAATAAGATTGAAAAATTTTCTTATCGGTAAATACTACCCTTTCCTAAAAATCCATACCTTGCGGTAAATATTCCAGTGTAAACCCCATTCTTTTCTCTTTATTCATTTCGGTCAAAATGGCTTTTAAGCAGCTACACTGCTTCTCAATTCCGAATTTTTCCTAATACAATTTCTTGCCGTTCTTACTGTCCCAGGAAAATTAGTTTGGTTGTGTGCTTCTACAGCTGTCTGAAATGGATTGTTTCGCAAAAAATCTATCAGATCATTATCTTGATTTTTGTTTGAAATTTTTTACCACTTCCAGCCCTTTCTCTAATGATCCTGTATTTTCCCATTTAGTTCTGAGGCTTTGAATAGTGCTTCTTGGTTTCCCCACCTGCTGCTATTCTTCCCAGAGAAACACCTTCTTCGAATAGAGTAATTACTCTTGCCTTCTCTAGTTCATTCATTTCCAAAATTAAAAAAATTTAAATAATATAATTTTGAAATGGTGGTGTAACAGGTAACAATTTGTTAAGTAAGGTATATTTCCAGGTGATCCAGGTACGCAAAATCCAACATCACACTGGGAAAAATTAGGTGTACGTCACTGTACCTGGATTAACACGCAAGGTACCGGTACCGGTTGTCAAGTGATAATTTTTTACCCCCTTACACTTTTTGAAAAATTAATATGTTAAATTATTTTGTTTAACAGTTATACAGGGTGTTTCATTAAAAAAAAACAACTCTAAAACTAAAGGCAATAGAAGAAATCTAGGTACGTCGCTGAATTCTACGTAAAAGTTCTTAACACTTTTTTATCATAATTTTTATCTATCTCTAATAATAAGCAAGCTCCAAGCCGAATTAAGTTAGCCATGATTTACTTTTGCCACTGACTTTGTTTTAATAATCGATTGTGGAATCAGATTATTTGTTCTATTTCTTTTAGTTTTCGCTTCACCTTACTAGGTCATCGAAATGGCGCCACCCTGTACAAAGTAAACAAGAATATTAATTAACGTGGGTAATTCTGTAGTTTTAAAATCACTAATTAAATTTTTCTCATCTTGTAAAATATGTACAAGGTACAACAAAATACTACGGTTTTTTTTCAATGGAACACCCTATATATTGTATATATCACCATAAAATAGAGCGTTTGAAGAGCTTGATAAAAATTCCACATTTTTTTATATACCTGGTGTCAATGAGTCTATTAGACAAGCCGTTACTCCTAGAGTTTTAGACATTTCAAAGTGAGACTTGGTATAAGTAAATGGTATAGAACGAGGAGGTTTGAGAAAGTGCTCTAAACTCAAAAAGGGTTAGACATAAAAATGTCAATTTGTAAATTGTTTTATTTCTCTCTTCTATATTAGCTACTAAAACTTTGCGATTGTATTCTTCTAAGATTACCTAGGGTCACTAGATTAATTTGCACCCATCATGGCCACCTTGATGCAATATTAAAAATGGCTTTAAAAAATCAAGTAGGCTTAAAAACTTTTAATATGTCACATTCTGAATTGTCCCAGAAATCCAAGATATACAGGGTGTTCCTTTTAAAAATTCAAAAATGGAGCCATATTCGGTCAAACCCGAAGTGACTGGAAGGCAAAAAATATGCGTAAATTCTCTTTTGCTCGTACCTTTTACCTATACCAAGTAAAGAATGTTATTATCTCTTATACAGGGCACGACAAAAGATACATACAGGGTGTTACAGAATGTTGTTAAAAACTTATTAGCAGATTCTACATAAGAAAATATAAAGAAAATTTCATATAAACATGGGTCACAAATTTGTCGTTTTCAAGGTACAGGGTGTTAAACTTTTTAAAAACTAAAAAACTCTTATTTTTAACCGACTTCAAAAAAGGAGGAAGATATATGTTCGACAACTATGTTTATTTTTGTGTATGTACAGGGTGGGCAAATTGGACGCTTTTGATAGGAAACTCATGTTTCTGTATGTTTTACAAAAAACTGACCCTTATTTGCGAGTCTCAAATTTCAAGCTAAATTTACTAGTAAAATCTGCAATTCGCTATCTTGCGTCGTTTACTCGCTACAGCGTGTTTCCTAATTTCTTGCGTTTTTTAAAATCCTTTATACCTTTTTTATTTTTAAATATTTTTTATTCTGTAAAAACATTTCTACAGTAATTTTTAATGCAAACTGCGGATATAATTTTAGTTTTTTTCTAGGGTTGTGCTTTTTATTTTATTTATTTATTTTTATAAATTTTAAACACCCTGTATTTCTTTTTACTATTAAAATGTGTTGAAAAATTACCTTTTTAAAAATGTGTCACACTTTATATTTCTTCTCAGCCGTTTCTGAAATATTGCATATTTTGTCTTTTATGACTGATATTGGTTAGATAGTAGGCAATGAAAAAATGTATTATGTTTTACTTTAAACAATCTTGTTATAACTTTTGTGTTTTATGGACTGCAATGACGGAAAACCATTTTTAATAATAAGTGTAAGACATTTTTAAAACGGTATTTTCTTAACACATTTTAATAGTTTTCCAAAAATAAATAAATAAGTCAAAAATGTGCCACCTAAGAAAAAAACTAAAATCATATCTGCAATCTGCATAAAAAGTTGCTAAAGAATTGTTTTTACAGAATTAAAAAATATTTATAAATATAAAAGTTATAAGGATAAAAGAAAACGTAAGAAATTAAGAAACACGGTGTACGAAGTAAACGACGAAAAATAGCGGATTGCGGTTTTCACTAGTAAATTTAGCCTGACATTTCAGCCTCGCAAATGGGGGCCGTTTTTTTGTAAAACATATAGAAACATTAGTTATATATTAAAAGCGTCGCATTTGGCCCACCCTGTACACCGATTACTCCGTCAATTGTTCACCAATTTTATAAATTATTTTTAGGTAAAAATAGTTAGACAGACTATAAGCCTTATTAAAATAGGTCCTTATTATTGTCCTTACATAATTGCTAATAAAACCTAATAAAAAGAAAAGATTCCGCAATGCCTCTTTTATATTTATAGTCTAAAAATATGCAGTTAAGTGGATTTTATTCGACACTTCCCACGGTACGCCCATCAATTTCTCGCCATTTGGGAAACACCTCGTGTTCACTACCAAACGGAAAACCAACTTTTATATGAATCTTCGATCACATCAGCGTCTTACAAATAATAATTAATAGTTTAAAAAACTAAAAAACACGCTTTTATATGCAACCGAACTAAAAATTAGAAAATAATTTTTCATTAAAAAATATTGTCATTTCATAGTAAAAGCGTGGGTCTAAAGGTCTAAATAAACCTATGTTCTAAATAGCTAACTTTTGAGATACAGGGTGATAAAGTTTAAAGAAAATAAGCTTTTCTTAACACTCTGTATCTTATAAGTTAGGCCCTTAAGGTTATAGGTTTATTTGGACTTTTATTCTAAAATCATCCAAGAATTCACACTCAAAAAGATTAGCATCCAATTTTAAAACACCCTGTATAGCTTAGACCTGAGATACAGGAAGATATTTTTTAATCGAGATATCTCGAGTATACTTTTTTATGTAAAATATGTCAAAAATCAAGAATTTTAATTAAAAAGTAACATTGAAAGTAGCTCAAAAAAATATTTTGTTTTATTCTGTGCAAGATACTACAGGTGGCGCCTCTAGAGTTTACAATGAATTTGGTAGCGGACTCCAATTTCTTACCTCTTAAACCCCCTAGCCAAATATTGTGACAAAACACCTATATTTAACAAAATGATTTAAAAAAAACTAAAACCAGAATAAGTTTTTGACAACCTATGTCTCCGACATTATTAACATTTGTCCTAAGGGGAGTTTTGTTAGATCGTATAGCTACCGCCGTATCAATACGGAGCCCCCAGCCTACAAGGGCACCTAACGTATGTAAGCAGAAATTTGGAAAAATATTTCAGAGCCTTTGTAATCTAAGTATTATGTTCAAAGTACTACAACCAAAGAAAGTCCTATTATTAAACTATATTTATTTTGAATTTTGGCTAGCTCAGTCTCCAGCAGATGGAGATAACTTAGAATCAAAACATATTTTTTTAATTTAATGCAAGCATTTTTTTTTGTGAGAAATCTTTACTCTTTATTTGCCCCTAACTAATTTTGATACAGGGCGCCTATAAGGCACGCTGATTTTTCCGCACATTTCGAGACACCCTGTATTTTTAAAGAGAATAGTGTAACAGTATTTAAATGCAAAATTTATTAAAATCACTCTATAGAATATAGTAGAAATTCCAAATAATTTTAAGAGGAATATTCAACAAGTTTAGTAACATCATCTCTTTTTGCATGGGCCTTCGAAAGTCTTCTTGTTGTAATTTTTTTCATGTTTAATATTCATTTCTACAACTGATTTGCATATTTATAACCAGCAGGTTCAAATAAATTGTCCCATTGTTTTAAGTTGCAGCATTGAATTATTGTATAAGGCAAAAACAGATGTATTTTAAATATCAGACAAAAAATTTTATTTAACTACTTTTATTGAAAATAGACTTTCCCTTTATCCATAAAGAGAGAAAAACTTTTCCTTCCTGGGAAAAAAACGTTTACTATTTACATTTTGCCTGGAAATGATAATTTTTCCAGAGTAAATACTTTAGTTTATTACTTGTCTGATCAATACCCCAGATTAATGAGAAGATTTGTGCGATCTAGTAGCTAGTAGCTACTTACCGAATTATTTTTCAGCTTTTAATAAAATAAAACCATTTAACATTTTTTTTTACATTATGTATTTTCAAGTTTTAGTTTTGTTTTTAGTTGATATTTCTTATTTCATTAAGTTGATTTAATGAATCATTATAACTAACCAGAACTAACCAACGATTTTATGTTGAGGTAGTTGTGGAAAATATGTAATTCACCATTTTCTGGCGGGGCCATCTTCCAATTTAATTGTTTCATAATAAACTTCATTCTGCCAATTAAGCCCTTTCATTTGATATCCATAATGAAGTTGTAGTAAACTTATATGTAAGCCGCCATTTTGTATCGGTGGCCATCTTGGATTTACAATAATACAAAATATTAAATGTGTCCAAATTTTTAGATTAATCGGTTGTCAGAAAGGAAGTCAAACTCCAATTACTAGATGTGACTACAACTGTTTTCCAAGACAAACAAAATATTAAATGGGCATCTTTTAAATACCTTTATTGTTTAATAAATGTTTTTAAACCAAACAACTCTAATTTAATATATTAATAAGAAACTAATATTTTTAAATCTAATAATGTTTATAAATTCTTGGGCATAGGCTAGTGACAAAGATTTTTTTTAAATTAATAGAAATATTTAGAGGTGAGACATTAAAAAGTAGCAAAAATATGTCATTATACTTAAAATGTCATTATTTATTGAAATAAGTACAAATATACTGATTTTTTTATTTAAAATAACAAAGGTAAGATAATTTTCAGTTAAACCAAAAAGGAATAAAAAGCAACTGAATTTGGGAAATATTGCACATTTATGTGTTATACCATAAAGTAACATACCTACGGATAAAAGAAACCATAGCATGCTAAAATTTTCGTACCGCTTTTGCGGCAGGTTTGGCGGCAGGCTTGGCAGCAGGCTTGGCGGCAAGCTTGTCATTTTTCCAGTTTACACTTTAAATGCGTCGGTCGAAGCCTCGCCTCGTGTAACATCAGCGGTGGGGAGACACGTAAGTTTACTGAAATGACTAACTGGCGGTATTTCAACAAGAAACGAATAAAATTATATTGGGAGTTTTCGCATGACCTGTCCTTAAATCGGCTATTCCATGATAACTTTTATAATTTCCTTACTCTATGGTTATACCAAGTGGCGGATTAACGTATAAGCACTACAAGCACGTGGTTGGGGCCCCTGTTCTCCAGGGGCCTCCATTCTCTGCTGGCGTTTCATTTATAACTACATTTTATCGAGATTCACCCACGACATGTCCGAGATGACAAGGCTCGGGCAGTCCGGAAATGACCCCTCATACTGTTACTGAATATGATAATTACGTTTTGATATGTCAAAGTTGTTGGATTGTCAAAGTTGTTTACTTCAATATAAAAATTTCCACGTAAACACCACTTAAGTATTTTTTATTTAGCTTCCAATATAGCGATACTTCCCTTCGCATACACCCACGCAGGGCCCCGCCCGCGGCGTACCCGCACGTGTTGTCGCGCCGCGACGGACAGAGTGCGCATTCTGCCCGCGGGGTACAGGCCAGGCGCAAGATCGTTTAATAGGTAAGGTTGCCTCGTAAGCCTTGCAACATGGCGGACCATACGTCACATATGTATTTTGCTCATTATTTAATGAAGTTTTAACAGTGTAGTTTGTGTTTTTGTCAATATTAAAAAACTACTTTTAAATACTGTTAATTCCAGTTATTACCGTAACTTCTTTATTTCCTATTAATATTAATAAATTATTGATTATTCTAGCTGATTTTTAAATATTGTATATCTCTTTGCCCTCATAGCATTATCCGTCTAGACATCCTTGTTTGCTATGTTGGCGCCAATAAGGAACCAGCAGTGCGGTACATATGTGACGTAATGAGGCAACCTTACCTATTAAACGATCTTGGGCCAGGCGGCAGTCGCGGTCTACGGTCTCGGCGGGGTGCGTGGATGAGGCGGGCGGGGGTGAGCGCCCTACGTGCCTGTTCACCCGTCGCGCAAAAAAAAGTTTTAAATTTTAAATTATACCTACTACATTTTCTATTTTGATAAACTTTCATTTTATACTTCCTTTCACCTTCTAGCAATAGAGGGCCTACACAGCCTCTGTGCTTAGGGCCTCGGAAACCCTTAATCCGCCACTGGTTATACCAACGTAGCAAAATTTTATTTTGATGTTTTAAAAAATAATAAAGGTATAGCGGTAACCGGCCAGGCAGGCAATTTTCTCGGTAACAACTGACCCAATCTTAAGAAAGTAAAATTTATTAAAGAGAACGTTTAAAAAAAAGATCAAAAAAAAAGATTAAGGGTCATCTGACCCCTTTTTCATTTGAACTTTTTGACGTGTGTGTTGGCTATGGAAGGGGATAACCCTAAAGAAGTAAATTTTTAACACTGTGTCCCGTCCAAAATAACATCCATTTTTCAGAATTTAATTAATTGGAATGCACTCTATAAAAATAAGTGTCACAGTTTACTATTTCTAATAAATATAATTGTTTAATTTACCGATTTCTTGGAACTCTATTTAAATAAACAATTAAACAAGACGCGTTTCTTAAAAGATGTCCTCTTAATGAAGGGAATACATATATCATCGATAACACGAAGAGGCGTATCGATTAATTTCTGCTTTATAAAGAAAAAATTAATGGTATTTTACGTCACAGTAAATTGCGATAAAGATAAAATCGACGAGCCGATGAGAAATCTGAAAGAAGTTAGTTGATTCTTATCTGTTCAATCTTGTTTGTGCATGATAAAATTTGATAACTGATGATTAGTTAACGTTAAGATAAAATGTTTACCCATATATCTGGAGGAAAGTTTTTTGAATAACACAGCCACACAAATAAAAAAGTTCCAGCTCTAAAAGAAAACCACGGTTTCTCTATGTTTTTGGGATCGCTGAATCTGAATCTGAGGCCAGTTTGACCCCATCAGGTCATGGACAAGGTCAATTCAAGGTCAATCACAGATCTACAAAAAAATGGTCCGAAGGACTCGATCACGGTATCTTTATATTTTTCGGGTCGCTGAGTCCGAATCTGTGGTTGGTTTAACCCCATGGCGTCTGGAACAAGGTCTTTTAAGGGTCAAATTATCAAAATATATCCAAAATAGACAACAATCGTGGTATCTTTATGTTTATTGAGTCTCTGAGTTGAAATCCTTGACCTCGACCTAATGGGTTCAAGAGGTCGATTTGACTTTGGATTCTAATAACATAAATATACCACGATTGTGGTCTATTTTCGATAAACTTTGATGATTTGACCTTATAGTGACCCTAACCATGACCTGATGGGGTCAAACCGACCCCAGATTCCGGATTCAGCGACTCCTAAAACATAAAGAAACCATGTTCTTTCTTTCAGAGCTGGAACTTTTTTTATTTGTGTGGCTGTGTAATATAAAGTTTTTGTGGTGTGTGTGGTGTTCTTCCTGTCGATCGATAACTACCACACAGCATTGTATTTGAGAATAAAAATTTAACATAAGATATAAATACATTTGTGGCAAAGAAGCCCTAGATACCGAGTTTTAATAAAATATTTAAAACATATCAAAAAATGTTTGAATGTGGTAGACCATGAATCTTCATGAATAATACTATAAGAATTTTGAAATTCTATTGTCTTTATTTTACCTATTCACACAACGTTTCGGGCAGTTCTATCTCTGGACAGAGATAGGACTGTTCGAAACGTTACGTTGTGTGAATAAATAAAATAAAGACAATGGATGTCCGAAATTCTTAAAGTACCATATCAAAAATTATCGAAAAAATATATATTTTTTAAACTTTGACACCCTGTATCTTCCTTATTATCAATTTTGGGATATAGGTATGTGTGACTTAATCCTAATACTTTGACATAAGGAAACTGTGGTTTTTCCATCTACCCTTTTCAGCGGACACCCTGTATAGATCACTGAATGACTATTACCAAGGTTTCCGTATACTTCTTCCGTATACGAGAGAAACACGAAATCTCACTGTCATGCATCTTTTTACAGTCCATCCAGAGGAGCATTCAAGTTTCCACTTTGTTGCCTCCTTTACTTTTAAAATATCTGATTCTGTACTGCCAAACTTATTGCCTGCTGATGTTCTTATTTTTACCTATAGCTTCCTATCTTTATAGCTCATCTAAACAAACTTTTTTTTAAAGAACGTGTCAATTTTTAACTACTATTTACAAACTTATCGATATTCGAATTCATAAATTAATTTCATAACAAAATGCGTTATAAAAAAAGCACGTTAATATTTTGCTACCGACCTACGTATTCAAGTCCAAATCTAAAAATATTTTTCTTATATCTTCGGGTACGTCACAAATTCTAAAACAAGGTTTACGCAAACTTTAAATTAAAATATATATTTCAGTAGGTTTTAAAGGAAATACCGCTGTTGAATATTTTTAAATCCCTGAAAAGGAAAAACTGACAAAGCCACACATTCTGGCCTTAAAATAAATTGGAGTTTTTCACGTGAATTGAATAAAATATCGAGGTTATATAAAGTGACGTACTTTTTTGATTAGTCGTTTTATAAGAAACTATTTTAAGAAAAAATTACGGTGGCGTTGGTATCGTTAATCAAATTACTGTGCACTGTGCATGGTTCAAAGAAATATTTCTATCCTTTTTCTAATTATAATTATTATACAGGGTGATCATTCTTAAGTCGGCACTATTGCTAACTTTCTTATTATTGGAGATACGAAGTCAGTTAAATTAGTGAAGTTGTAGTAGTTTTTCCGCTGATTAATGTGCTGCCAACCGAAAAACAATTTAAAATCGGATTTTAGATTTTTACAAAAATGTACTTTCTTAAATAAAACACCCTGTATATTATATCACTATTTAAAAGATCTACCTAAGGTTGAAAAAATTCATATGTAATATATCCAATTTTTAATGGTTTCGGAAATATGGCCATCCTCGGGAATTTAATAGTAACCCGGTATTTTTTAAATAAAACACTTTTTGTATATTACATCACCATTTAAAGGTTATTAAAATAACTCTTTAGAGAGCTTCAAGAAAATACCACATTTGATATGTCTATCTCTTATAGTTTAAAAAATATGGCCATTCAAGTCTGAAAGTTATCTTAAATTTCCATTATACAGGGTGATGATTCTTAAGTCGGCACTAATGCTAACTTCCTTATTATTGGAGATACAAAGTCGGTTAAATTAGTAAAGTTGTATTACTTTTTCGCCGATTAACGTGCTGCCAACCGAAAAACAAATGATCATCGAGTTTTCAAATTATTACAAAAATGTACTTTTTTTTGAACACCCTGCATATAATATTACCATATGAGAGATCTATCAACTACCTTTAAAAAAGTCTACCATGTGATATATTCAATTTTTAATAGTTTCGGAAATATGACCATCTTCGGGAAATTAATAGTAAACCGTGATTTTTTATATATATATATATATATATATATATATATATATATATATATATATATATATATATATATATATATATATATATATGTGGCCCACCATATTCGACACGGTCTGTAGCTGGATAACCATGGGGTTTTTAAAAAGTAAATACTGAAACATATACAGGTCAGCTAAGACAACAGTATAAAATTATTTTACTCTATACAGGATGTCTCAAAAAGTATGACGTATCAAAGTTATATTTTTTAAATGGAACACCCTATATTTTATGACGGTTTTAGATTCTACATAAAAAATAATTTAAGTTTGTTAATAGTACCAAGTGTCTAATTTTATTCGTTTTTGTGATATTTGATTTTTTTAATGCAGGGTGCAATTAAATTAATTTTATTTTAACAATATAAATTCCTTAAACTTTAAAATTTGTAACAAGATTAGGAAAAGTGTGCCTTATCATACATAGGTCATATCGAGATCATAGATTATACAGGGTGATCAAAAAATCATTTCAATTTTTTATAAAGTCAAATAGCAATATCTCTCTTATTTTAAATGGAACACCCTGTATTTTTTTACACCACATGATGACAAACCAAATGCTCTTTCAAATGGTATATAACCAGAACTAACCAGATCTTGATTTGACCTACGTATGATATGGCAGACTTTTCTAATCTTGTTACACATTTTAAAGTTTAAAGTGTTAAAAGTGTTAAAGTAAAATCAATTTAATTTTACCTCTGCATTAAAAAAAAGAAATATCACAAAAACGAATAAAATTATACTCTTAGTACTATAAACAAACTTAAATTATTTTTTTATGTAGAATCCAAAACCGTCATAAAATATAGGGTGTTCCATTTAAAAAAGTATAACTTTGATACGTCACACTTTTTTGAGACACCCTGTATAGACTAAAATAAATTTATACTGTGGTCTTATCCGACCTGTATATGTTCCAGTATTTACTTTTTTAGAAACCCCATGGTTATCCAGCTACAGACCGTGTCGAATATGGTGGGCCACCCTGTATGAATATATGTCAAATGTGGTATTTTCTTGAGGCTCTTTTAAACATCGTTTTAATGGTAATAATACACAGGGTAGGAAAAGAAGTACATATTTTTTAATGACGCACCTCATATATTATTTTACCATTAAAAAATATTTAAGAAACGTTTAAAAATACTACATTACTTTTAACTAACTTCATTAGTTTCGGAATATGGCCATCCAAGTCGAATATTTAGGTAATTTTTAAAGTACCGCCATTTTGTAGTAGGTAAACGTATTGACTTTATATTTTAGGGTTATAAAGTACTCGTCAGGAGCTTTAAAATTACATGCCTCACCACCTTTTCCATATTTTTTTAAATGAAGCTTACTTATCAGTTTACCATTTATATCTGTCAGTTCTTGCATACAATTTGGGTTATGTTGTTTTAATAAAGTCCCCAAATGTTCACTTATAATCTCTCTAGAGCTTTAGCTTTAGCTGCTAGTCTTATTTACGAACATTTTTTCAAGATGCGAATTTTTAAAAATTTTCCAATTTAATTCCGTCCAATACGAAGAAATCAAAGTCAATGATATAAAACATTTTTTGGCCTTTTGTTAAAAAAGAAAATACAAAATTGGAGAACAAACATTTGATGTTAAGTTCGCTGGTATTTTAGAAGATTGGAAATTTAACATAAAAAGGTTATACTTGGAGAATTATAAGAAATGTTGTAAATGTAGATAATTATTTTTATTTTTATCTTATTTGTAAATAGGCCTTTGTTATTTTGGCATTTGCACGTGACAGCTGTCTAGCCAGAAAATTATCACTTATTAATTTTGCAGCTAGGTCTCGTGACTAAACAAATTTTCAAAAATTCAGGTTGTCGTCATAGCAACTTGTCAAAATTAATTTTGTTGGCCTTAAACAATACCTAACCGTTAGGAGTTGAAGTCCTGACTTTAAGCACGCTCTGTATAATTGAAGCTCATTAGATTGTTTGCTTATGCTCCTTTTAAAAAGTTTTATCATCAAATCAATCAATCATCAACCTAAGAATAATCACTTATCTACTGTTGCAACTTCTTGCCTAGTTTTGTTGCTCTCTGCTAAAGCAATTTTAACTAACTAGAAAACGATAAAAATATTTTATTGTTATAATGAAATTACTTGTTCCGCCTTATTCTATCAATGATATTTGGTTTCGATTAAGCAATAGATTAATCTTTTATTGCTGGTGCTATTCTTTGATTTATGCTTCGTTTTGCCATCTGGTCGTTTGTTGCGTACCAAGAAGCTACTTATTTAAATAGCGTAAAATATGAATAATATATTATTTTATGGTACTTTGGATTATTACCGTAAAGAAAGATGCCTTAACGGAGGTTTCTTGTTTGGGAACTTTTTGTTTGGGCACCTAATCAAATGTTGCCTCTTTCTACCCTTTTTATTCTGGTTAGCTTATCTGGCAAAATGCATAATTATTTTTCTTGTTTGGTGCCCCAAAGGTGTTCATATAATTTAATAATATGGACAGTCATATTTATTCCTCCAAATGTGAATTAGAATAAAACCCATGTGTAAAGTCTCTTAAATTATTATCAATCTTATTGCATTACAATAGTTCTGTTATTATTATGGTGAATGGGGGTCATGGTTAGTTCTTGTTACTAACTTGCTACTAACATAGGGGCCCATTGACATGTTTTGGGTATCGGATTGGGCGGGATTCGTAACTGTAACGCTTCGACGACATAACGATTTTCGGCACAATGTTTAAGAATTTCATGTAAAACATTGTGGCAATCTTGTCCGACAAACATAGTGACGCGTTTGCCCAGTCCGACACCCGAAACATTTGACATTGACAGGCTGGGTTATATATCGGTATGAATATTCGTGATGAACTCGTCAAAAAATGTTTTAAAGGTGTTATTATCATAAAGTCAATTTCATTACTGGCCTAGGGATTATCAGTTTTAATGTTGTAGGCACTTTACAATTTAAATGAACTAAAAGAAAATTCCAACATGGCAAAAATATTCATTACTACGCTCTTCCTATCCTTGATTTTTGATTTTGAAGAAAAATCCAAAAAGTTGATGGGGAAAAGATATTTATTAACCGACCGAATTAAAACGAGTACCATAATCTCTTGACAGAAATGCATTCTTTTATTTTTCCGTACAAAACCAGAAATAGTATATTACATTACAAGTGTGGAAAATGACTAATTTCACACGAGTGGGAATATTGTAGCACGAGGCGTTAGCCGAGTGCGACAAACCCACGAGTGTAAGAAAGTCATTTTGACATGAGTACTGTACACTATTTTTCCTACGACCACAAATTATTCACCAAAAAAAAAAAAAAGTTTGTCTGTTCAGAAAAAATAAAAACAATTGAGAACTTTGCAACACTAGGGTGATATTTACTTTGCAACACTAGTGTGATATGTACTTTTCCTCACTGCTCTATTATACTGTTTTGACAATATTTTTACATCGAAAATTACCTACCTAGAAGCATTATATAACTTTTCTCATTTTGGAATTTAAAAAGGCCCCCACTTAATAAAAATTGTATGGTTTTGTTAGGTAATAACGGTAATTGTTTAATACGGTTTTCTGCTATTATAAGGGATTTTTAAAAATTATCGATACTTACATATTGTAGACACTCTTCTAAATAAAATGTAAGTGGTGCATATCCAAAATATTCCGTTTTTTAAAAATATCAGTAAACATACTTACGGGACCGGGGAGTGAAAAGGGGTGCTGGGTGGGGTAAAATTGGTAAAACGAGTTAATGAAACTGAACATCACATGTAAAATTAAGTAAAATTACAGTTTTTCCTCATATTTTTAAGAAAAAATATAAAAAATATGAAAATTGTAAATGCATAACCTAAAGTCCTAAAAGTAAGAAAAAAACGACTACCATACGTCAGTTACCATGCAAAATATGGAAAGCATTTATGGAAAGTATTTGGCAACGTCGGAAGGGTCTGATTCTATTTATGAATGGATAAAAGAAAGTGGATTCATAAAGTGTGTATTAGCCTTAGGTTTAATTAGGGATTAAAAGAGATTTAACTGGTTGTTTGAGTACACGAAGAAAGAGAGAAAGGAATTTGATCTATAGGCTTTTTTTCTCTGGCGCTTTAAGAAGGGAGATTTTTAATTTGATCTACTTACCTGACAACACTGTGCCACTGAGCGAGCTGTCAGTGAAAGTTGTTTTTTGTGGTTGTGTCTATTTTTGTTTATGTTTTTATTTTTTCGGAAATTTTATTATTACTCTTTTCAATATTGGAAGAAAGCTTATACTGTGCAGTAACTTAACGTCAAAAGATGATTTTAGCTAATTTGGGTTCTACTGTTTAAGGTAAGTAAAAAGCTTTTTTACTGTCACTACAATAAATATGTCACTTGCAAAACCAATAGCAGTTTTTAGAATGACATCATAATATGTATCACACGAGTGTTGTAAAGTACTTTGCAACACTAGTGTGATATAACGCATTTTCTATGCATGAAACCAGTGTGCTATTTGCTATTTTCACAAGTGGTCGTAGGAAAAGAAAATTACATCGAAAGAAGGAGGAATTTGTTTGTTTAAACCTGCGATTTAAACTTAAATTATGTTTTTATTGGCAATCCGGGTTTGCGAGGTCTATGGACGGTTGGATACGTCTAAACAGTTCCATGTAAATAGCACTGTCTTTGAAATAAAAATATTGGAGACAAAAAGCCACCTCATAAATATGCACACTTATACCTATCCGAATAAGCAACAAGGCACAATACGTCGGCGATCAAAAAAGTTTTAAAGCACGGTTCAAAAGCGTACTTACATATAAGAAGGAACAGTTTAAAAATGTAAATTCGGTGCTCTTTCATAAAAAAAAAATCACAAAAAGTTTAAAGCAAATAAATTGGCATGCTTGTCTTCGCGGCCGCCTTTGCTATATTTCTTTTATGATATTCCGGTTGATGCAGCTGGTCATCGCACTATGGGATAGAAATTAATTTTTTGGTCAAAATTCTGAAACTTACCAATATAACTTAAAATGAGGTGCTTTTTACTGGAAAAATATTATACATTTTTACAAATGCTTTTTGGAAACCTAAAACTTAATGTTATTATAAACTTATACCCCCTTCACATTATTATTTTTAATGTACAAAATAAACTAAAATGTCAGCTTGTTTCGTTAATTCGGTGGTAGTCTAATCAGTAATCCAATGATTATTATCTTATATGATATACAGGGTACGACAATAGGTATAATTTTTTTAAATGGAATATAAATGGAAAAGTCCCGTGTCAACAAACTCCCTCTTACCTCGCTTAAGACACCCACGGTACGTTAGTATTTAGGCTTTAAGCCTTCGTGGTTTGTCCAAAGGTAAAAAAAACCTGAATATTATATCACCACCAAAAAATCTTTTAAAATGTTTTTAAAAAATACTACATTTGATGTGTCTATCTCAATTAGTTTTGGAAATATGACCATCCAAATCTGAAAAATAATTTCAAATTATTCTTAGAAGCGTAATAGAGATACATCTTCCCAACTTTTTTATTTTTTAACGTATAAAATAAATAAAAAACACTGTTTTGTTGGGTGGATTCTGTAGAATCCATATCTTTCATCAGAATGCTTTTATCTTTTAGGATATACAGTGTAGGACAAAACATATTAAATTTTAAAATGGAAAACCTTATTAATTATAAAAAAATCTTGTATCTGTCCTTACACTCAGAAGTAGCAAAAAGTAGGAAGGCAATTTTAAGTACAAAAACTGATAAAGAAAGAGAGACTTCGCGAAACTGCATCGGAAACACAACAACAGCTCTTATTATTTAAATTATTTTACTTTTTTAGTAAACTAGGCTAATAATAAACTAAGTAGATTAAATGTTGTATATTTATGTTATGTTCAAGTTTCTTATTACCCCAGTAAAAGTCGTCATATCCTTTTATAATTTTGCGTACATGTAGTTTGGAGTATCTACTTTGAAATACACACCATAAGCCATTAAAATTTCAAAGTTGCTTTTTGGCCAAAATAATGGATTTCTATCCCATAGTGTATCGGCGCGTCGCTGTAAAGGATAGCGGCGCCTTTGTATAAAATAGACCGATTGCAGGCGGCCTTTTTTATGTTTTTTGTATTATTTTCAAAGGGTACCGAATTTGCGCTTTTAAAATGTTCTTACTATACCGTAATTTATAATTCGTATGCAATTAATTTTGTTCAGGGTTTGTATCCTAACCTAACAGGTGTCAAACAGACGTCTAACAGTTTTTTCTAACGGGTTTTTTCGTGATTTGACTTTGGTTTAACAGCTCTTTATTACGTGTTTAATTAACCCATTGATGCAATGTTGGATCCAATATTTTTACTTTTAGATTTTAACTCACTTGTCAATTAGTCAATCAATCTATCAAATTTGATGGTTATGAATCTTCTTTTTTATAATTTTGACGTATCAAAGTCGAGATACGTTACCGATCGTAATACGGATACGTATGCCTTACTAACCAGAACTAACGTATTGTTTCTGCGCAAGCACATTGAGATACAGATAGAGATACGTGATGATTTTTAAACAGCTTTTTGTCTGTATTATTTTTTTCGGATAACGTATAGACGGACGTCAGACGCATAAAAAGATGGCTTTAATCACTTAGTTACAGAAAATTTATTTCAAAAGGGGAACTATTACATTACTTGTTTTTTTTTGGTGTTTTCTCAGGACTAATGTGTTGAGAGGAACCTTTAGGGTTCTAATTTTCGTCAAAGCTTGTATCTGAAATTGGTTTATCTTTTTTCCTTTATTTCGATCATATCTTTAACCACATCGTAGTTAAAAACTAGAGCGTCCAATTCGGCAGTGATTCTCTCCATAATTTCGGCTTAAAATAACTGAAGTATAATAAAATTTTCAGTGCAACAAAACAGATCAAAAAACCACAAAAACTTAAAAAATTATTGCACATTAACTTATTCCGAAAGGTATTTATCACCTAAAATCATATTTTAAATGTTAAACCGAATAAAACTATGGAAAAATGATAAAATAAATTAAATAAAAACATTTTTACGAGAACTAAACGAAAATAAACAATAAAATGAGGTTTTGGAGCTTGTGTTGACAGCAACTGGGCGAGGGGCCGGCGCACTAGTGTCAAAAGTTTCATTGATGGGGGTACAATTAATTTTTTTGAAAAATGATAATGTCTATTTTATATTAAGAGAAATATGCTGTTTAAACTCTCACAAAATATTTTAGGTCTGGTAAAGATTAGGTATCCACGAATTTCGCGTTTTTAAAAGTTCCAAGTAAGAGTGTTTAGTGTATAAAACAGTTTTAAATAAAAAAATCGTTGAAGAAACCAATTTTTTCATTTAAAAAAATTAATAAAAGTACGGATTTTGTAGACATTTTGATGTTAAGACTCCCTATTATTACTCGTTTGATTAAAAATATATGTATAATGTTGCCAATAATACATAGTTTTTTATAAAATCCGGAAAGAGTCCTTTTTGCCCCATTTGAAAAAGTGTTTAAAATTTGCAAGCATGATTTAAAAAAAAATGACTCATCTAACCAGAACTAACCTGACCACCACTTATAATTTATCTTTCGTCAAAAAATATTTGAGTAATGTTAAATTTAATTAGGTCAAAAATACTTGCCAACACTGTACAATGCCAGTTATGTTTAGATTTTGTTGTCATATGTCATGGATTTGACATCATTATTTGAAATCTTAGAATTTGAATATTTTACACGGAGAATTATAATAATATAGCATTATATTAAGGATGCGTTTACAGCTAATTAAACGAATATAATTGGGGACAAAAGTATATACTTTTCATCAGCCTGTTATTATGAAATGAAGGGTAAATTTAAATAAGTTGATAACCCAAAAAACTGCTAAAATTAAGTTTTTAATCAATAAAACTTGTTTATCCTTACTCTATTATATTAAGAATTAAGAATTTAACAATATTCTTGCAAAATTTCTCTGAAAAACTAAAAATCCCATGGATACCTAATCTTTACAAGAACCAAGATTTTTTATAAACAGCATGCAATTGCTGCTCACTTTATTATATCAACACGAAAATGGAAAAGATTTAATTTAATGTTATTTGTTAATAAATAAATAATGTTAACCGTAGTTAAACTCAGCATCTTACTTCACAATTTAGCTAATATTTCATTCAAGTGGTACCTCGCGTGCAAAGTACCTATCTTACGTGCAAATTTACAAGTATTGCCAATAATTTGGTGGAATTTTTCGACCCCGTTTGCAAAGTGTGCTAAGACGGCGTAGGCGCGACGGTCATTATGCAACTCCTGCTGCATATTTTCACCTGATGCAGGATGCAAATCGTTTCGGTCGGGCCCATCTTGGTCTCGTCTAGAAATGGATGATCTCAGGAAAAATGCGAGAGAAGTATACTTTCGTTTGTCCCACGCGAAATGTAAACTAAGTCCGTGATGTTTACTGGCTTTGGGCTAAGTGTATAAAAAAGTTTAATTTTTGTTGTTTCATAAAGAAAGTAAACTTGATAAATATGGATGAGTGCGCACTGTCTTGTAAGTGTAAGAGTTCTTTCTAAAAATTGACTTAAAATTTAGTAAACACATTTTGCTGTCATCTTTTCTTATTGCCATACTCTTAATAAACTGATAAAACATTTAAAATATAGTTATTTACATTACAAGATGCGAAAGTTTACTTTTGGTGTGAGATGGTTTTTAAATGGCCGAGGCGAAGCCGAGGCTATTTAAAACCTCCGAACACTTAAAAGGCCTTTCGCATCGTGTAATGTATTATATTTTTTCTGCTACTGTTCTATGTATCTATATATATTAAAAATTAATCCATAGCAACACATTTATTGTTGACATTGTCTGTCATCAGCACTTGTCAGATATCGAATTATTGTTAATTTAGTATAAATCCATTCCCATTTTAAAATGTTAAATGAATATGAAAATGGCATCCAAAAGGCAGCTGACCTTGCGTGTGCCTCACTTCTGCCAGACAAATCTAAAGAGAGGTACCATCAAACATATAAATCGTTTTCTGAATGGCTTGCTACAAAAAATGTGGGGCGGATTGACGAGAATGTGATGTTGGCGTATTTTCAAGAAAAATCCGAGTCTTTATCACCACCAACCCTCTGGTCTGTATATTCCATGCTCAAGTTAACAATTTCCGTAAACAAAAATCAAGATATTTCGGAGTTCAAGAAACTAGTTGCTTTTATTAAAAGAAAAATGATGGTTATGAGGCAAAAAAGTCAAAAATTTTAAAAAGAAGAAATCGTAAAGTTTTTACTTAACGCGCCTAATCAAAGTTAATTAGCAATAAAAGTAATAGCCATTATGGTAGTGGCTGGGGCATGCCGGACAGACGAAATATACAGAATGAAGCTAAGTGATGTAGAAATAAGAAATGAAGTGGCTATAGTAAAAATAGTGGAGTCTAAAAATAAAGTTAAAAGAAACTTTGTAGTAACTAACGATGAATGCTCAGTTCCTTATGTCAGATTTCCACAGGAATATATTAAGCTGAGACCCAGGAATGCTCTAGATGAGCGCTTATTGTATCGTTATGAAAGAGGTAAATGTGTTAATCAAGTAGGTAATTGGAAAGCACACTATTTCAAATGTACCTAAAGAAATTGCGAAGTTTTTGAAGCTTTAAGACATCAGTAGATACACTGGCCATTCTTTTAGAAGAACGTCAACTACGTTCCTTGCCAATGCTTCGGATGTCGATATTTTGGACTTAAAAAGGCATGGAGGTTGGAAGTCTTCTTCTGTTGCGGAAGGATATATTGCTGAATACTATAGTAATAAGGTGGAAATTTCAAAGAAGATTTTACACAAAATTCCTACCAATATTTCCTCTAATGAAGTAACAGTGAAAAATATGAATATTAACGTAGTTACAGGTGATAACGATACCCCAACAACAAATTTAAAAACTGTTAATTTAAGTATTATTCCTCCAATTTCTTTTGCTAATTGCTCAGATTGCACAATTACTTTTAATGTCAATACCTAACCTAGTTTTTTAAAATATTTTGTCATAAATTAGTTACTTTTTATAAATAAATCCTAATATTTCCCACAAGCATATTTTCTTTTTTTTACTCTTACTTTTTGTCCAGGCGCTGAAAATATTACTTTCGTAGCTAGCAACGCTTAGCAACCAGGTAACACGAAGTTTCCCATTCGTTATCATTCGCGTAGCTAGGACCACAAAGTTTTCTTATTTATACAGTAGTAGAAAAACAACATTTTGTTTTTGTGGGTTAATGACATTTTTAATAGAATGGAAACCAATCAGGACAAACAAAAAATATATTTTTTATTTAAAATACAAAGTTTAGGACATATGTTTATATAAACTGTTCCTCCTAAAATAAGCTCAGAAATCATATTCTGTGTTTTTATCCATTAAATAAATTACACCCTGTATATGAAGTTATGGGCATAAAAACCGTCGGCGAGATGGGCGCCGCATATACTTACTTCGGACAAAAAGCGCAACCGTAAACTGCCTTTTCATATTAGCGAAAGACGGAAATATGGGCGACGGACCAACGCTATCGAAGTGTATGGAGTCAAATGAAACCTTTCATACGCAGAAAACGG
>JACEGR010007494.1:0-48641 GCA_014170235.1 Listronotus bonariensis
CGGATTTAATAATGCAAACATAATCTCCGAGATCTACTTTATATTTTACAAAAGAAACGGTCAATTTCTATGAAAAATAACGGACTTAAAAATATAATAACTAAAAATGAAATTAAAAATTAGTAACTTCGTTACAACCTCAAAGTTCTTAGAAAGCCGTTGTTATGATTGACAGACAAGTTATTAAAAAAAAATCAACAAATTCGAGGAAACATATTTAAATATAATTTGTAAGAGTATCAGCCCTAATTTTTAAATAATTAGCCGAGCGCTAAAAGAAGAGTATACGAATGGCAGAATTAAAAAATAAATATTTTGGTTTCAGTACATACGATATGTACGATTTTTGTTTAAAAGTGAGATTAGGACCCAAGAAACATATTTAAATATAATTTGTAAGGGTATCAACCCTTATTTCTAAAATATTAGCCAAGCGCTAAATTTACGTGAGTCAAATTTAAAAATTAAATATTTCGGTCTAGGGTAAGAACGCGAGGCGGGTTCATCTGTCATTCGAAAAATCTGACGTCATGTTTAGGAATCTTGCGCAACGCATTATTTAGGACGTGGTCGCCTGTCATCTGTCAAATATCACGTGACTTAGAAAATGACTGTTCGAAAAGAAGAAGAATCACAACATAACCCTACTTTTAAAGAAGAGGGGCGCTAGCAACATTTGGCGTTAGTTGCCTTTGGCATTAGCAACTTCCAACGCTTGAGGCTTTTTCGAATGACAGATGAACCCGCCTCGCGTTCTTACCCTGGACCGAAATATTTAATTTTTAAATTTGACTCACGTAAATTTAGCGCTTGGCTAATATTTTAGAAATAAGGGTTGATACCCTTACAAATTATATTTAAATATGTTTCTGGGCCAATCTCATCTTTTAAACAAAAAATCGTACATATCGTATGTACTGAAACCAAAAATATTTATTTTTAATTCTGCCATTTGTATACCTTCTTTTAGCGCTCGGCTAATTATTTAAAAATTAGGGCTGATACTCTTACAAATTATATTTAAATATGTTTCCTCGAATCTGTTGATTTTTTTTTAATAACTTGTCTGTCAATCATAACAACGGCTTTCTAAGAACTTGAGGTTAACTAGGTTTAGGCCCTATTTACTCTCAAATAACATATTTATTTAAAAATTAGTGGTACTATATATTTATTAAAAATAATTGTTTAAAAAAGAATGACTAAACTCAAACCACAACATTAGTAAATTTTTGAACAGACCCACCTCAAAAGTCCTGCTGGCACCCCCACCCCCTCAAAGTTGGTTAAGGGATTGATATAGTTTTTTTCTAATATCTTCTAAACGGTAAATGATAAAAAGTGATTTTGGTGTCGTTAGATAGAGCACAAAATTCTGCATAATAGTGACAATAAAAATTTTTTTATTTATTACGTAAGAATCTCTAATGTAAAAAAGTTGGAGGGGAGCATCCACAAGGCGTTTTTTACGACATATCTTTCAAACCGTCTACCAAACAAAAAAATATAAGACATAAAAAATAAAGGCCAAAGTTTTCCCTTTCGAATGGTGTATAACATTAAACTATTATCTTTTAAAACAAAGCTACCAGTGGCGTACAAAAGTAGCACTACACCAGTATAGTACCTAAAAATAGAATTTATTAATGTTATACTTTTAATTTTTTAATAATATTTTTTACTTTAGTTTTATTAATTTATAATTATTTCTAATTCTGCATACTAGTAATAAATATTACACGAAAAAAATCTTCTAAATATTCATGCAATTGTAACCTACACAGTTACAATGTGTAGCACTATAGGCGCCAGGTACACGTAGCAGTAAAACTCGCTCCGTTTTTGTAGCAAATAATGTGCAGTATTTAATATTAAAGTTTATTACTTTTTAATACTTTTGTAGCAGAACTTACTTACCACATTTTCAATACTACTATAATGTAGTCAAGATTCATTTTTGGTTACTGTTGTTAGCTACTATCATTCACTTACAACATTTTAGGACTCGTTGATTTTCATAACAGAAAATTAATGACAAAATTATACTTAGAACGTCAATAATAAACATATTTAACACAATTTTTGTGCTACACTCTTATAGCACACAACGCCTTTCGATTTTTTCCGTGTACATTTTTGTCTTTTTGGTAAGACTTACAACAACAAAAAGTTGGAGGGGAGTATTCATTTTAGTATTTTTATTATATATCTTTCAAACCGTTCACTTAATGAAAAAATACATGACATAAAAAACAAGGGCAAATTTTTTTCTCTATCAAATGGTGTATAACTTTAGATATTACCTTTTTAAATAGAGCTACCAATCCATGCATGTATTTGTTATTAGAATAAACAGGTATGTATGGCAATTACTGTTTTTTTCGTGCAAAATTTTTATAACGATTGGTAAATGATTTTGTTAAATTACGTAAAAAACAATATAAGCTTATATATAATACCAAAATAGAAGTTGTTGTAGGTTTCTTTACATAGGTACATACATATGAGAAGGTACGTATTTTTAAAAATTATTTGGTTTTTTATTTTAAGTAAAAAATATATACTTAGATATATAAATACAGTATTATAATTTATATTTAGGGGGCGGCAATTTGTCTTTTTATCTGTGCGTAAATGCCGGAGCGGCGGCGCTGATTTTAGTTCAATCAGAAATCTTGGAAATTTTTTTGTTTATGTCGAGTCGGCGCGGCGCTTCAAAGGGCCATTTATAATGTGTTTAAAACTGCTTCATTTTAGTCTATTACTGTATCTGTATCAATAGCAAAGAATATTTATATTACGCTTTTTGACACAATAAATCTTGCATATTGTTAATAAAAAGTTATGTATTATAGTGAAAATCTATTTAAAAAACAATAATCTTGTAGTGAACAATTAAATAGGCAAAACTTGATTTTATTTAACTTTTTGGTAAGTTGGTTTTATTCTTTAATTTATTGACAGAACACAATAATGATAATTATAATATTCTTAGAGTAAAAATGAGTTCCATTTGTGTCCTGTGTAAAACAAAAACTGCGGAACACTTAATTTGTCCAGCAAATTCCAAATTGTTAGGTAGTTCTTATACTACAGTGGCGCAAAATATTTTAAAATTTTATGAAATAAATGACTTACCACTGCAAATTAATATTGCTGAAATCGATGATGGAAATGGAATTGAAAGTTATTTTAAAGCTCATAGTGTGCGCTGGCACAAATCATGCGCTAACTTGTTTAGCAATTTAAAGTTAGAACGAAAATTAAAACAACTGAATCAATGGGAAAAGTCATCGACTAGTGGATCAGTAAGAAAAGTTATCAGGACTAAGGATATTCAACAAAAATGTCTATTTTGTGATAAAGAGTCTACAAAGTCCGAAAAATTGCATCATATCAGGTCGAAACTTTGCGCACAAGTTCGAAAATAAAAGAAATTGCAAATACCATTAAGGACCAACAAATTTTGGTGAAAATAAATACTTTATCCGACCTTATAGCATCCGAAACAAAATATCATTTACAGTGCCTGACAGCTTTTATCGTCGTTGTCCTGAAATTTCAAAAGAAAACAATACCGAAAAAAATGTTAGTTCTGCCGAATCAATAGCTCTTACAATGGTAATTAATTATATTGTCAACCACACTAATAATAACAACTGTTCAATATTTTACCTTAAAGATATTATTAAAATGTATACTTATAACCTAGAGTCTATTCAAGAAAGTGATTCCTGCAACTTTGACTTAAATTGCACACGAATTAAAGAAAGGTTGCTAAAATTAATGCCTTCTCTTCAAGAAGGAAAACGAGGTAAGCATGTTACACTTTTTTCCGAAAAATGTGCCTGAAGCATTAAGTTTGTATGACGACTTTAATAAAGATGAAGAATCTTTATGTTTATCTAAAGCTGCCAGTATTTTGAGAAACCGTTTGAAAGAAAAAAATATAAATTTACGGGTAGTTTTGTGACTAACACGAAGGAGATTCCTAAAGATTTAACATTTTTTATTTCTTTACTTTTAAGAGGATCTTGTCAAGCAAAAGATGATACATTTAGCAAACATGATTCTGTTGATACATTATCTCAATTAGTAATGTTTAATTTTATTAATAAGCCAAGTTCTTCGGATTTATCAACAAGGCATTTTAACGAATCAACTTTACCTATATATATTGCCACTAAACTATATTCGCAAACACGACAAAAAGAATTAATTGAAACTTTTTATCAATAAGGTTTATGTATTTCTTACAAGCGGTTATTAACCAATACAACTGCATTGACAAATAGTGTTATTGATTTTTATGAGAAAGAACAATGTGTTGTTTCTCCTAATTTATCTAAAAATGTTTTCACCACATTAGCGGTAGATAACGTAGATTATAATCCCTCCGCAACAACCACACAATCTTCTTTTCATGGAACTGCAATTTCTGTACAGCAACATCCATGGAAAAAGATTTTGGTGAAAAAATTGATTTTTCTTTAAACATAAACTCTTCTTCTTCTACTTCGATTAGTTCGTTGCCTGATTTTTATGCAATTGTACCTGTTTACGAATTAAAAATAAAAATGTATTTTTTAAAACAATATCATCTGTTCAGCTACCTTTGGAAGATAAGGAGATTGCGTTTAAAGGGTGGCTGGACAACTGTAAAAATACTATTTTAAAAAATAATGATAATGACCAAGAATTTTCTTGGGCGGCTTTTTATGCTTCAACTGTTAAAAAGTGTTACCAGTAGAAGAGCTAACGCACTATGAGCATCAGAAGGGTAGTTTTTACTATGTATTTTCATATAGGAGAAATTTAAGGTCCGAAAACACAATTTTATCGCCATCTCAACCCCTAACGCAAAATTAGAATTTTTATGCCCTAAGTCACCACGTGCTAAATAGGGGTAACTAACCATCGATGACGTCATCACCTAAACTTAAAATTGAAACGACCTATAAATTAAAAAAGTCTCGCCGACGCTGGGAGTCGAACCCATGACACCCGGCCACCTGCGTGAGAATCCAACGCCATATACCACTAGGCCATTGGGGATATGATAATTAAAACGCCAAACGAGGTATAATTGGGACCAGACGTCATCACCTATAAATTAAAAAAGTCTCGCCGGAGCTGGGAGTCGAACCCATGACACCTGACCACCTGTGTGAGAATCCAACGCCATATACCACTAGGCTATTGGAAGATCTGATAATTAAACGGCAAACGGGGATCTAATGAATCTTTATATAGTTTTTAACGTATATTTCGGTTTCTAGTAGATCGATTTTAGTTGTTCTTTTTGCTAATAATTTAATTTTTATAAATCTACAAATATTAATACTAAAATTTTTAATAATAATTATGTTATTTGAGTGTAAATAGGGCCTTAACAGTTTTTAACGTATATCTTGGCTTCTAGTGGTTTGATTTTAGTCATTCTTTTTTAAACAATTATTTTTAATAAATATAACACTAATTTTTTAAATAAATATGTTATTTGAGAGTAAATAGGGCCTTAACAGTTTTTAACGTATATTTTGGTTTCTAGTAGACCGATTTTAGTTGTTCTTTTTGCTAATAATTTAATTTTTATAAATCTACAAATATTAGTACTAAAATTTTTAATAATTATGTTATTTGAGTGTAAATAGGACCTTAACAGTTTTTAACGTATATTTTGGTTTCTAGTAGACCGATTTTAGTTGTTCTTTTTGCTAATAATTTAATTTTTATAAATCTACAAATATTAATACTAAAATTTTTAATAATTATGTTATTTGAGTGTAAATAGGACCTTAACAGTTTTTAACGTATATCTTGGCTTCTAGAGGTTTGATTTTAGTCATTCTTTTTTAAACAATTTATTTTTAATAAATATATTAACCTAATTTTTAAATAAATATGTTATTTGAGAGTAAATAGGGCCTTAACAGTTTTTGACGTATATCTTGGCTTCTAGTGGTTTGATTTTAGTCATTCTTTTTTAAACAATTATTTTTAATAAATATATAGTACCACTAATTTTTAAATAAATATGTTATTTGAGAGTAAATAGGGCCTAAACAGATAACCTCAAAGTTCTTAGAAAGCCGTTGTTATGATTGACAGACAAGTTATTAAAAAAAATCAACAAATTCGAGGAAACATATTTAAATATAATTTGTAAGAGTATCAGCCCTAATTTTTAAATAATTAGCCGAGCGCTAAAAGAAGAGTATACAAATGGCAGAATTAAAAATAAATATTTTGGTTTCAGTACATACGATATGTACGATTTTTGTTTAAAAGTGAGATTAGGACCCAAGAAACATATTTAAATATAATTTGTAAGGGTATCAACCCTTATTTCTAAAATATTAGCCAAGCGCTAAATTTACGTGAGTCAAATTTAAAAATTAAATATTTCGGTCCAGGGTAAGAACGCGAGGCGGGTTCATCTGTCATTCGAAAAAGCCCTAAGCGTTGGAAGTTGCTAATGCCAAAGGCAACTAACGCCAAATGTTGCTAGCGCCCCTCTTCTTTAAAAGTAGGGTTATGTTGTGATTCTTCTTCTTTTCGAACAGTCATTTTCTAAGTCACGTGATATTTGACAGATGACAGGCGACCACGTCCTAAATAATGCGTTGCGCAAGATTCCTAAACATGACGTCAGATTTTTCGAATGACAGATGAACCCGCCTCGCGTTCTTACCCTAGACCGAAATATTTAATTTTTAAATTTGACTCACGTAAATTTAGCGCTTGGCTAATATTTTAGAAATAAGGGTTGATACCACTTACAAATTATATTTAAATATGTTTCTTGGGTCCTAATCTCACTTTTAAACAAAAATCGTACATATCGTATGTACTGAAACCAAAATATTTATTTTTAATTCTGCCATTCATATACTCTTCTTTTAGCGCTCGGCTAATTATTTAAAAATTAGGGCTGATACTCTTACAAATTATATTTAAATATGTTTCCTCGAATTTGTTGATTTTTTTTTAATAACTTGTCTGTCAATCATAACAACGGCTTTCTAAGAACTTTGAGGTTGTAACGAAGTTACTAATTTTTAATTTCATTTTTAGTTATTATATTTTTAAGTCCGTTATTTTTCATAGAAATTGACCGTTTCTTTTTGTAAAATATAAAGTAGATCTCGGAGATTATGTTTGCATTATTAAATCCGGTGTTAATTTAGCAAAAGCGTTTAATACTCAAAGTCGTAATTACAACCTTCGTCACCGCGACTGGAGATGTCACGTAGGCGACCGAGTTATGAAACGTGAACACTATCTGTCCTCCGCCGCGAAAAATTTTGCCGCTAAACTAGCTCCGAAGTACTCCGGTCCTTACACCGTGACAAAAGTTATTTCTCCCGTGGTCTATAACCTTAAATCCTTATCAGGTAAAACTCTCCGTCATATCCACATCAAGGACCTAAAACCCGCATACTATTAATCTCACTTTACTATTTTACTTAGCTATGCCAGGAAATGGAGGAAGACTACCCGGTGAACCACCACGAGGCGCGCCAACCACACCAGTAACTCTTCTCAAATCCGAGGCCAAGCGCGTGCAAGCGGAAGCTATCCGCCGCACAAATCAGTTAAAAGGTTTTGTACGGGACTGGCAACGGCAGTTTCAAACCAGGCAAAAACGCAGCCCCGTCCATTTAATTAGCCCCGCTTCAAATCGTACACCAGAAACTGCCAAATTCCGAAGACCCTCCTGTTGACTAAAGCATCCCAACCGGAGACAGGATTGAGTCCCACCGGACAGAGAGCCCCCTGCCGTCCGGCCCCGTAACCGCGGGAAACGCTGCTCCGAACCATAAACCGGACACTGTCAGGCTCAAAGGACCCTCTTGTGCGACTGCGCCCAAAGCTTCCCAATCGGAGACCAGGTTGGGTCCCGTCGGACAGACCGATGGCAGAATCATCATTCATTCCCAGGTGATCTTCCAAGGAACATCTCCCCGGCCTCCACAAATTACAGCACCACCCTCACCGTCATCTGTGGATGCTCCCCGGAAGAAGCGTGTCTGTGAGAAGTATACTAGCGAAACAGAAATTGGGGACGAAGTGCTACGGACAGGGAGGGAACGATGTCCTTCAAAACAAGTGATGGGAGGAGAGTTCATATAAACCTGCCCCACTAAGATAGTTGGACAAAACTGCCCGTCAACCGCCAGTCAAGACTGATGTTTTCCTTTTTTTTTTGTGATATTGGGATAATCATTTTTAAGTTACTGTTATGTGATATTAGTCTAGAGTCCAGAATATTTTCATTTTCTTTAAAGATATGTATGTTTGTTTTTTAAGTTGTAAAAAGAATGATAAATAAATAATTATTTCTTTGGCTTTCCGTTATATCAGGAGTATTTTCTTTCCTCTTACTTCCCTCATACCTTCTAACCAAGGACCGATAGTATCTATCTCATTCCTTTTACTAATCATTTTTTTCTTTTCAGCGAATCCGCCCTAACCGACAAAAATAAAAATGTCCTCTCTTACTCCAGCACTAGGTTTATTCTCCCCAACAGTATCACAAATAGCGAAAGAACTTCAGGAAGCTATGATAGAATCGACCGCAACCCCGACCAGAAGCTTGTCAATAGAAACAATTGACCTGGACAACGTTTACGATCCCTTTTCACAGCCAGACTCGCCTACCGTAGAAACTGGGGACCCCATTGAATCAGGACAACAACCACAGCCCGCCAATTTAGCTTCTGGACCCTCACATATGTCCACTCAGTCCCTTGGTATGGACACAACCGAACCGACATACTATTACCAAGACATCGACAAGTTCGATCCACTGACTAATCCGTTTGGCACTCAACAACCGAAGACTGCCACACAGTTTCCCCTCTTCCTGCCTGTCGATAAAGGATTATGTTGGAGATGTGGATACCCCGGACATCAACGCAACCGATGTCAAGGAACTCCGATCTTATTTTGTTCCGCCTGTGGAAAATTTGGAGTCATGTCCTCTAAATGTATTTGCCGGAATCTAAAGGACGGACGAATATTGCCAGCCGACCGAAGCTTTAAAAATGTCGAAAGCTCCACCGTTCACCGTACAAAAAACCGAAGAGGATCCTCTGCTGCCCACCATGGATGTCCGAATAGAAGTTCGATTGGAGTCCAATGTTGCCGTCACGAGGTTAAGTATAATCCTTGTCCGACTTGTGGATGCCCGTATGCAGGAAGGTTACGAGAATGAGATGACTACCCAGCCTGCTTCCTGTGGCCGTATTCCAGAAGGAAGATGGTTGAGTTTCTTATTATAGGTTTGATTAATATTGAATTATTTTTATTTTTAGGTTGACTTTGTAATTACTTAGAATTGTATTTATAGGTAATATTCTGTGGGTTGGGATAAACTATTTATTTTGTTTCGAACCGCGTACCGCGTAGATATATATATATAAAAAAAGTAAAGTTCCTTTCTTTTTTCCGTAAGCAGAAGGGGTGTGTAACGAAGTTACTAATTTTTAATTTCATTTTTAGTTATTATATTTTTAAGTCCGTTATTTTTCATAGAAATTGACCGTTTCTTTTTGTAAAATATAAAGTAGATCTCGGAGATTATGTTTGCATTATTAAATCCGGTACGCGAACCCGCGAAATAACTAATTAGGGAAAACAAAATAACCGTACTGCCGAATCTCGCATCGGAGATTCCCGCGATACCCCGTGAAACTTGCAGTCCCACTGCCGTAAAGCCCGCGATGACGCGTCGAGAGTGGGGAGATCGTATACTTAAGCCGCTACGCGCGGTACGATCGACAGAACCTCACGTTCTCGAAGACCGACTAGTCGACAGCAGAGCAGCGAACGGGACCAGCCAGAGACAGTAAGCATACTAACCTTTTTATTACAGGGCGACTTGCTTTTGCAGGTGCAGGGTGCGTGGAGAAACTACCAGGGTGGCAGAGTCTTTATACTGTTTGTCCGGTATCAACGTGTAGTGGGCTCCCGGTTGATACCTGGTTCGGGTCTATGCTGGCGACTCACCCCATAGATCCTCTCGTCATTTTCGATACTAGTGTGTGTGCTCTCCCGGCTAGTATCCATCCATACTGTTCTCCGTAAATTGCTTTTGTCCGGTATCAACGTGTAGTGGGCTCCCGGTTGATACCTGGTTCGGGTCTATGCTGGCGACTCACCCCATAGATCCTCTCGCCATTTTCGATACTAGTGTGTGCGCTCTCCCGGCTAGTATCCATACTTTTTTTCGTCAATTGCTTTTGTCCGGTATCAACGTGTAGTGGGCTCCCGGTTGATACCTGGTTCGGGTCTATGCTGGCGACTCACCCCATAGACCCTCTCGTCCTTTTCGATACTAGTGTGTGCGCTCTCCCGGCTAGTATCCGTTCGTAGTTTTCACGCACCTGACCATCGGAGAAAGCAAGAAGCCTGATAAACAGCTGTCATTATCTGTTAGGTCCTTGGTGAAATTTTCCTACCCGTTCCCCACTTTCCGTCGAGTAATAACCGATATATTTACGACTCCGCGACCAAATCATTAGGGGTGGTTTAGATTTTAAACAGGACAAACGACGCGCATTACCAGGTTGGGTTTTATTTAGATTTAGGAATTAAATTTAAGAACTAGGTTTGTATGTAATAAACACGACCTCAATATATCTATTCTCTTTGTTCTTTTTAAAATTGCGAGTTTTATTTGTGTTACTCCCTATAGAACCTTGGAGAACCTTTCTCCACTGTCTAAAAGCTACCTCGCGGTATAGTGGACCCTTTACCACTTTAAATAACTAAGGGTGGCGCCCGAGATATTTCTACAAACGCGCCAAGAACGATAGTTTTCCATAACCGCGGAAAATTACCGTTACAAGGTTATCTGTTTAGGCCCTATTTACTCTCAAATAACATATTTATTTAAAAAATTAGTGTTACTATATATTTATTAAAAATAATTGTTTAAAAAAAAGAATGACTAAAATCAAACCACTAGAAGCCAAGATATACGTCAAAAACTGTTAAGGCCCTATTTACTCTCAAATAACATATTTATTTAAAAATTAGGTTAATATATTTATTAAAAATAAATTGTTTAAAAAAGAATGACTAAAATCAAACCTCTAGAAGCCAAGATATACGTTAAAAACTGTTAAGGTCCTATTTACACTCAAATAACATAATTATTAAAAATTTTAGTATTAATATTTGTAGATTTATAAAAATTAAATTATTAGCAAAAAGAACAACTAAAATCGGTCTACTAGAAACCAAAATATACGTTAAATACTGTTAAGGTCCTATTTACACTCAAATAACATAATTATTAAAAATTTTAGTACTAATATTTGTAGATTTATAAAAATTAAATTATTAGCAAAAAGAACAACTAAAATCGGTCTACTAGAAACCAAAATAGACGTTAAAAACTGTTAAGGCCCTATTTACTCTCAAATAACATATTTATTTAAAAAATTAGTGTTATATTTATTAAAAATAATTGTTTAAAAAAGAATGACTAAAATCAAACCACTAGAAGCCAAGATATACGTTAAAAACTGTTAAGGCCCTATTTACACTCAAATAACATAATTATTATTAAAAATTTTAGTATTAATATTTGTAGATTTATAAAAATTAAATTATTAGCAAAAAGAACAACTAAAATCGATCTACTAGAAACCGAAATATACGTTAAAAACTATATAAAGATTCATTAGATCCCCGTTTGCCGTTTAATTATCAGATCTTCCAATAGCCTAGTGGTATATGGCGTTGGATTCTCACACAGGTGGTCAGGTGTCATGGGTTCGACTCCCAGCTCCGGCGAGACTTTTTTAATTTATAGGTGATGACGTCTGGTCCCAATTATACCTCGTTTGGCGTTTTAATTATCATATCCCCAATGGCCTAGTGGTATATGGCGTTGGATTCTCACGCAGGTGGCCGGGTGTCATGGGTTCGACTCCCAGCGTCGGCGAGACTTTTTTAATTTATAGGTCGTTTCAATTTTAAGTTTAGGTGATGACGTCATCGATGGTTAGTTACCCCTATTTAGCACGTGGTGACTTAGGGCATAAAAATTCTAATTTTGCGTTAGGGGTTGAGATGGCGATAAAATTGTGTTTTCGGACCTTAAATTTCTCCTATATGAAAATACATAGTAAAAACTACCCTTCTGATGCTCATAGTGCGTTAGCTCTTCTACTGTTACCCCGCTCTAAAATTTGCTTGTAACCTCTATTTTATGAGGTAGCTCACTCTGCTGCAATGATCCGGCACGCAATGGTAATAGCAAAAAATGTTGTTAATTATTATAATTCCGGACAAACACCAGTCTTAGCAATGGACCAATCACTTTTTGCTTTAGCTAAACAAATACAGCTAAATAAACCTTTATATTTAGGTGAAAAAGAATTTGTTATTATGCTGGGAGGCCTCCATATTGAAATGGCAGCATGGTCTGCGTTTGGATCTCTTCTTAAAGGGAGTGGTATTAATAATATTCTTATTGACTCTTTAACACTTACCAGTGGAAAAGCTGATGCCTTTCTGAAAGTTAGTCATCTTACAAGAACTAGACGAACACATCAACAGATATGCATAGCTTTATATTGTTTATTAAACGAATCATATGCTTCGAGTTCTTCTACTACAGAATTCAGTGTATGGTGCAGACAACAAGCTAATCTTATTCCAAACTTTAATTATTGGTTATTAGTATTACACTTTCAACTAAAAGTTTTTAAATTTCTTAAATCTCTTAGAAGTGCACATTTTACCGAATATGTTCAGTCCATAGGGGAGCTTTTACCTTACTTTTTGCTTTGGATAGGACACACTATGCAAGATGGTTATCAGTTCACTATAGAGATATGTACAATTTAAAAAAAAGTAAACCCAAGTATTTACGAAGAGTTTTGCAAAGGAGGTTTTGTGGTTCAAAAAAACAAACCATCGTTTTTCATCTATACCAATAGACCAAGCACACGAGCAAGAAAATGCAATAATTAAAGGTGCTGCGGGAGCTATTGGTCTTACAGAAAATCCTAAAGCCTTAAGACGATGGCTGATTTCGGGTCCAGAAATTGCCAGATTAATTGGCAGAATATGAGGATTTAAAAATTTCCGAGCAGATTCAAAAACATCACGAAGAGTCCCCTTCCGTTCAGGAAAAACTTTATTTCCTACTGTTTCAAATATAATAGAATCTTTTAAGGAATATGGAAATTGTCACAGAATCCTCCGCGGCTATAAATACAGCGCAGATCGCCACTTTCGGCAGTTGAGATCGGCACTTCGAGTAGTAAAGACTTAGCCGATCAAGAGACTCCGGTGGAGTCTGGTAGACCACCGTCCTAGGGAAGCCATGGGGGAGAGCTTATAGTAACGTCGCCGTAGACCAGGAGGATTCTGTGTTTTAGATTTGATCGAGACTGCTTTAGATGGAAGATAGGTACTAGGAACCAAGAAAAGGAACCTGGAGTTTTATTGTGTTTGCTTTTCAGGAGAGAAATTTATCTTTTAAGATAAATTTGTTGGAAATCGTAAACAAACTTGGCCGTAGGTGGATGCCGTCGGCAAGTAGCTTGATTTCTTTTACAGGAAAGCTGCCGTCTTATCAGGGAGATAAGGCAGGCTGCGGGGTTGTGGGGAAAAGCAGGATCGATTAGGAAGACAGGAATTTAGGAAGGTTACGGGACGTTGGTATAAGGCGGAGCCCGTTGGAAGAGGCAAGGGCTGGCGCGCCTAGGGATAAGTTGGGAATCGTGAAGGGAGAGCAAAGGAAGGTATCCAGGACTACGGAGGTAGCTGCGGATGCGGGCCTCCGGGAGGATCCTGGAATTAGGGATAAAACAGGAGGAAGCTATTTGTGGGCGGGGCAGGCCGCCGCCGACCCGCAAATAAGTTGGGAACGGTAAAGGAAGGCAAGAGGAAGGGAACCAGTTCTACGGAAGTAGCTGCGGATGCGGGCTTCCGGGAGAATCCTGGAATTAGGGATACAACAGGAAGAAGCCAATTGTGGGCGGGGCCGGCCGCCGCCGACCCTGCAATTAAGTTGGAGATCGTGAAGGGAGGCCAGAGGAAGGTACCAAGGACTACGGAAGTATCTGCGGATGCGGGCTTCCGGGAGAAACCGGGAAAACAGGGATAAAACAGGAAGAGTGGAATTGTGAGGAATGCAGGGCAAGGCAGACGTTGGGATAAGTGGGGAACGATAAAGGGGACCTCCTGGAAGACATTCCCGAAGGTGGCAACCCCTGCCCCTCCTGCATTTCCGGGAAAAAGAGGAAGAAGTTCTCTGGACGAAATGGCGGATGCGCCATTTAAATTCTATTAAGTAAAATCAGCTGAGGACGGATGCCGACGGTCTAACCGCGGGGAACTTGTTTTAAAGAACAATTGAAGAACCGTGCGTCTATCGCCACAGCAATAGAACATCAGCATTTGACATGGGGCTTACTAGAACCCCAGTAAAACGGGTATTAGTGCCCTTGCGGCCGTCCACCGAAGCCGCATCAGCCCCAGGACCTAATATACCCAGAACGGGAGGTACCGGTGGTGCCGGGCCGGTACTCCAAAACCAATCGAGCGGTGCAACCGTGCGTTCCCTGCCAAATGAAGAGCTAGCCAGGGATACTAGCAGGGGCGCAATTCCCAGGAGGAACCTCAGCCACGCTTTTGGGGCTACGGCCCCTGAGCCAGAGGTGCAGCGCCGCCCGATTATCATGGCGCCCAACTCGTGGACAAAAGTCGCTCCAAAGGAAGACATAGGAACATACGACAAGTGTGGAAGGGAGCGAGCTTTTGTAGAACCACCCCAAAAAGGATGCACCGGCACATCCAAGAGACAAAACACAGTACCCACACAGTTTTAAACTACCATATAAAGTAAACACGATTAAAGATATAAGTATAGAAGAAGAATACGAAGATATGAACGATACTGAACAGGAAGAAATTATTAAATTGGCTGCAATTGATAGGGGAATGGGGAAGCAGATAATGCACCCTAGAATAAAAATTCAAGTATTAGGGAAAGAACTCAAAGCACTCATTGACACCGGGGGCGAAAGGAACTTCATACATAGTCAGTTCGCACCGGACTACGTTAAGTTCAGGGACCTACGGCCAGGACTGAAAACAGCCTGCGGACAAGACAATTTTACCACCAGGGGCTCTGTCACGCTAAATATTCAAATTAAAGAAGAAATATACGAAGAAAAATTTATTGTAACGGACCACTTGAACGAAGATGCCATTTTGGGAATGCCTTGGTTTAATAAAAATGGAGTTCTTTTTGACGCCGAAAGGGGATGCGTACATTTGGGCAACAATCCACGCCAGATAGTATATTATGGGGAACTGAGTGAGCCCGAAGAAGATAAAAGGAAGACCATTCAGATTAAGCTACCTGAATTACCCCTAGAACACCAGCGGGACTACGCAAAAATCCTAGTAGATTACTGCGAGCTTTTTAGAAAGTCAGATAAACAAACAATTACCAAGGCCGTACATCACGTGATCAGACCCAAAAAAGATGCGGCACCGTTTAGAATCAGACCCTACCCCCTATCAGAAACGAGGAAACAAATTGTAAAGAAAGAGATCGAAGAGATGCTGCGAACTGGTGTGATATCGCCCAGTACGTCTAGCTACTCATCTCCAATAGTAATTGTTGACAAACCCAATGGGAAACACAGATTTTGCATAGACTTTAGACGGCTTAATGATAGAACCATGGATGAAACGTCACAAGTACCACTAATTGCCGACACTCTTAAGGAACTGGGGCAAGCAAAAATTTTTACAACATTGGATCTCACGAACGGATACTGGCAGGTACCTTTGAGTCCGGAGTCAAAACAATACACGGCTTTCACCACACCAGATGGAAGCCAGTATGAATTTAACGTCATGCCTTTTGGGCTCAAAAATGCACCGGGAACATTCCAGAAGCTGATGACCACCGTACTGGCGGGAGAATTACACAAGTTTGCAAAGGTATATCTGGATGATATAATTATCTACTCCCCAGATCATCAGTCACATCTGGAACACATCCGAAGAGTTTTTGAACACCTTCAGACATACGGGTTAAGGCTATCATTGGACAAATGCCATTTTGGACGAACAGAATTAAATTACCTAGGGCATAAAATATGCGAAGATCGCAACGTCCCCCAGATGAAGCACTTGGACCAGATTCGACGCTTCCCTGTACCAAAAACACGGAAACATCTACAGAGTTTCCTGGGAACACTGGGATGGCTACGAGAGTATGTCAGTCACGCGGCAGAACTGTTCGCTCCACTGTCGGATTTATTAAAAGGAAGCAAAACCTTTCGTTGGGGCGAAAAAGAACAAAAGGCATTTGAACGCATAAAGGAAGTGTTTAAAGAACCCATGGGATTAAGCAGACCAGATCCATCGAAGACTTATTATCTGCAGACAGACGCGTGCCAAACCGGTGTAGCCGCTACACTGTACCAACTAGGGGAACATGGGGAAAAGCGCATTATATCATATGCCTCAGCCAAACTTAACGAAACAGAACAAAAATACCACGTGAACGAACAGGAGTGCCTGGCCGCAGTGTGGGCTATTAAAAAATTCCGGCCATATCTAGAAGACAAACCATTTGTTCTGCGAACGGATTCCAGAGCGTTGACGTGGTTAAACCAAATGAAAGATCACCGGGCCAAACTAACTAGATGGGCATTGCTGCTGCAAGAGTTTAGTTTCACCATCGAGCATTGTAAGGGGGCAGAGAACCAATTATCCGACTTTCTATCTAGAAACCCAGACAATGAGTATATAGGGCCCGAAGTCACCAATGAGGACCGCATGTTGCCTTCAGAGGATGTACGTGCAGCACCGGTATACATCGTGGATACGACAGAACTAATGGCTCGTGTAAAGCAAACACAAGATACGGATGAAACAATAAGGCACACCATTCGTTTATGGCAACACCTAGCTGAGGACCCCCAGAACAAAGAGGCGCTTGGTGGTTTCACTACCAAGTGAACAACGGATATCTCTATAAAACGTCTCCCGAAGGACTTCGGTTAGTGGTCCCAACAATCAACCAACCGGGAGTTATGGCGACATACCATGATCACGAGGAGGCCCTCCACCCAGGTTCACAGGAAACAGCGCGGAGGATTAAACAGACTTTCCATTGGAGTAATATAGACCGGGATGTCAGGGAATATGTGGGACGTTGTGATACGTGTGCCCAGACAAAACGAGGTGCACTCCAAACTCATGCACCACTTGGGGATTTACACGCCCCCACGCCATTCTATGCTATCTCCATAGACATAATGGGCCCATACAGGGAAACTAGGAGGAAAAATAGATACATCCTTACCGTTTCCGACTTGTTTACCAGATATGTGAAGGCAAAAGTTTACCCTCGAATAACCTGTCAGACCATCATAGAGTACCTACAAGATGAAATATTTCCAGATTGGGGCACTCCGGCCATCATACGTTCCGACAACGACCGACGCTTGACAACCGAGGCATTTGAGCGGTTCTGTCGCCAAAAATCGATCAGATGGATTTCATCACCCATATACCATCAACAAGCAAACCCAGTTGAAAGACGATGGCAGGAGATGAAGAAGGCTTTTCGCGCTATCATGACAACCGAATCAGACGAGTTATGGGACAAGCATTTGCCAAAAATCCTGTACGCGGTCAGGACTAGGAAAAATGATGCCACCGGGGAGACACCAGCCAAGTTACTCTACGGGGTCGAACTACGGAGACCAGGAGAGTGGACAGGTGCCGAGGTTCAAGAAGACCCTGTTCCCCGGATAGAAGAGATCCAGGAAAACCGAAACACAGCCCGAGAACGCCAACGGCAGTACAAGCTAAAATACGCTCCAGCACCACGACAACCGAATGTAACTTTCCAAATAGGTGACCAAGTTTGGTGCAGAAATGCAAATCCGAACAAAGACAGTTTCGCCAAAACATGGACTGGTCCCCACCGAATTGTGGAAGTGTTGGGGTTGTCCACATACACAGTCGATCGAGATGGAGGATACCTTAAGTACCACCTAGACGATTTAAGGCCAGTTAGACAAGTCACCCGACCTCCAAGCGAAAGCAGTTCCGAGGATGAAGAGGACCCTGACGACACCACCACAGATGCAGACGAAGAAGACCAACAACCATTCCTCGATCCGGACGAAACTGATCAAGGGCCACCAACACCAGAACCAGAGCTGGAAAACACAGATGATAACCAGACCAACCAACCCAGTTATCAGGTCCCGAAAGGCGACCCGCCTGCCGGCACCCCCAAGTTGCCGTCAGCTACTGCGTAGATCCAATTACTGATTCAGACGACCAAGAATATGATTGGGGTCCCTACCTTAAGGTCAAGCAGAAGTTCCTAGGCTTGTTAAAGGAACTAGGCATTCCCAACGACCCAGGGCCGTACTGTTGGAGGGAGTTCCTGATCACCAGACAAAAATTCTTGCGACTACTAAAGAAACTGGAAGAGGACAAACAGAGAGCCGCCAACCAACCACGTTATGCCAGACGTACCACCCCGATCAAGACGAAGCAGACGACCATCAATCCTGACAGCGCCAAGGGCCCAACCAGAGCCAATCCGCCTGATCCTGGACCCAAGACGCCAAACCGCGCCGAACGACACAACCTACGCGTGGGTAATGTGCTGGAGTGACAGTGTCGAAAAAAGTGAATTTCAGACGCTCCGAGAGTGCTGAAAATCGCGGATTCAGACGCTCATAGAGTGCTGAAACCAATCAGACGCTCATAGAGTGATTTAGGTTTAAGTTAGGTTTAAGGTTTTTTGTAAATTAGGTTAAGGAAATTGCACACAAACTGTTTTGTGTCAGGGCGGACAGAAAAACGGAACCTTTTAGGTACCGGCTGACCGTCCTTTAGGTTAAAATTAGAAGTTAGGGTATTAGTCACTAGGATAGGAAGTTATTTAAACAAAAGATTTCTTTGCTAACTTTATTTAGGGAAAAACAGTGTAAGAAAACCAGGCACAGAGAAAGAGTAGATGTAGGGAAAATTAGCGAAAAAAGTTTAAGTTCAAGAAATTTTCACATTAGGTAGATTAAGGCAGGTTCTGCAGGGAAAACAACAACAAGGCTAATGCTTCAAAACAGAAGCCGAGATCAGTTCGGAGTCTCAGGAACATAATAAAATGTTCAATGTTAGGTTGTAGGAAGGTTCAAACTTAGTGCTTTTAAAATGAAAAAGTAGTCAGTCTAAAGAAGCAGCTTCTAAAGTGAACAGTAAGGGGAAAAATAAGGGAAATTTTTGAGAAAATTGCGAGGGAAGTCAAGGTAAACTCAAGCAGATTTAGTTAGTACAGGCTACGGGTGTGATAAGGATTAGTAAGAAAATTGGTGGTGAAGTAAAAAGAAGTTAGGCAAGTCAGCAAGGGTTAGTAAGGGTTTAAGTGTTAGGGATAGAGTCCCCAGGGACTAGCCAGGGAGAGCTAGTGGGGTGAGTTCCCGGATGAGGTAGTTGAGGACTAACCGCTGGACTTGAGTTAATGAAATTGAGCTTGGGAAAGGTAGATTAGAAAAAATCAGCCAGAGGTAGACCTAGAAAGCTACTGCTTGAGGTAGGGGTTGTAAAGAAATGAAGTTTACTAGTAGGAAGTTCAAGAGTAAAAGAGAAGTTAAAGGAAATGTTTAAATGGGGAAAATACTTGGAAGTTAAAAAGGGGAAAATAGAAAAGTTGGAAAAAAGAGTAGAGATCAAATAAAGACTAAGTTGTTCCGTAACATAGATCCGAACCAGGGTACGCTAAGTCAACGGCCTGCGAGCCAAAGCTGGCGTAAAGTAGGCAGTAATCAGTCAGGAGAAAAATGTAATACAGGAATGCTTAAGTATGTAACTAGAGACTAGGTTAGATTTAGGATAGAGGTAGGTAGAATAAGTTAGAATTAGGAAAAAGTGTAAAATTTGGAATTGAACACTAATAAAAAGTGTTTCGGCGTACCTACCATCTTATCCTAAAGCAGTCTCTAGGTGCGGGGGTGTCATAGAATCCTCCGCGGCTATAAATACAGCGCAGATCGCCACTTTCGGCAGTTGAGATCGGCACTTCGAGTAGTAAAGACTTAGCCGATCAAGAGACTCCGGTGGAGTCTGGTAGACCACCGTCCTAGGGAAGCCATGGGGAGAGCTTATAGTAACGTCGCCGTAGACCAGGAGGATTCTGTGTTTTAGATTTGATCGAGACTGCTTTAGATGGAAGATAGGTACTAGGAACCAAGAAAAGGAACCTGGAGTTTTATTGTGTTTGCTTTTCAGGAGAGAAATTTATCTTTTAAGATAAATTTGTTGGAAATCGTAAACAAACTTGGCCGTAGGTGGATGCCGTCGGCAAGTAGCTTGATTTCTTTTACAGGAAAGCTGCCGTCTTATCAGGGAGATAAGGCAGGCTGCGGGGTTGTGGGGAAAAGCAGGATCAATTAGGAAGACAGGAATTTAGGAAGGTTACGGGACGTTGGTATAAGGCGGAGCCCGTTGGAAGAGGCAAGGGCTGGCGCGCCTAGGGATAAGTTGGTAATCGTGAAGGGAGAGCAAAGGAAGGTATCCAGGACTACGGAGGTAGCTGCGGATTCGGGCCTCCGGGAGGATCCTGGAATTAGGATAAAACAGGAGGAAGCTATTTGTGGGCGGGGCAGGCCGCCGCCGACCCGCAAATAAGTTGGGAACGGTAAAGGAAGGCAAGAGGAAGAGAACCAGTTCTACGGAAGAAGCTGCGGATGCGGGCTTCCGGGAGAATCCTGGAATTAGGGATACAACAGGAAGAAGCCAATTGTGGGCGGGGCCGACCGCCGCCGACCCGCAATTAAGTTGGAGATCGTGAAGGGAGGCCAGAGGAAGGTACCAAGGACTACGAAAGTATCTGCGGATGCGGGCTTCCGGGAGAAACCGGGAAAACAGGGATAAAACAGGAAGAGTGGAATTGTGAGGAATGCAGGGCAAGGCAGACGTTGGGATAAGTGGGGAACGATAAAGGGGACCTCCTGGAAGACATTCCCGAAGGTGGCAACCCCTGCCCCCTCCTGCATTTCCGGGAAAAAGAGGAAGAAGTTCTTCTGGACGAAATGGCGGATGCGCCATTTAAATTCTATTAAGTAAAATCAGCTGAGGACGGATGCCGACGGTCTAACCGCGGGGAACTTGTTTTAAAGAACAATTGAAGAACCGTGCGTCTATCGCCACAGCAATAGAACATCAGCATTTGACATGGGGCTTACTAGAACCCCAGTAAAACGGGTAGTAGTGCCCTTGCGGCCGTCCACCGAAGCCGCATCAGCCCCAGGACCTAATATACCCAGAACGGGAGGTACCGGTGGTGCCGGGCCGGTACTCCAAAACCAATCGAGCGGTGCAACCGTGCGTTCCCTGCCAAATGAAGAGCTAGCCAGGGATACTAGCAGGGGCGCAATTCCCAGGAGGAACCTCAGCCACGCTTTTGGGGCTACGGCCCCTGAGCCAGAGGTGCAGCGCCGCCCGATTATCAAAATCCATTTGAAGAAACATCCTCAGAATTATTTTCTCTTGATAGTAAAGTGGTTGTTAACAATGAATGTTTAACTTATTTAATTAAAGACGGCACTAATCAGTGCAAAGAGTTTTTAAGTGATCGATTTAACCAGAAGCCAAAGAAGTCCGTTATGGATCCAATACCGAAAAATAACAACCTTCCTTTTCAAACTTATAAAACAAAACCAAAAACTCTTTCTAAACAGGCTGAACTAAAGTCAGATGTTAATTTATTTAGTAGGCTATATATAGCGTCCCAAAAACGCGACGGCGATGTAGAAAATTTTTTCAAATTTGAGAATCACTCATATCCTCCTTCTCTTGCCCAATTGGGAAGTATGTATCATGGCAATAAATCTGATTTATTAGGATGCCTTGATAAGCATATGACAAGCCTTGATAAACCAACCAGTGTTGATGCTATACTCATAGATGGGGCTGCTCTGGTGCATATGCTTCAACCCAAAGCCTGTTCAAATTTGAGCCAATACCTTTCAAACGTAATAAAACCATATTTTTTACATATTTTGAAATCTGTAAAAAGGGTGGACATAATATGGGATACTTATTTAAAAAATAGTTTAAAAGAACAAACGAGGGAATGCAGAGGAAAAGGTAATAGAAAGTTGGTCAGGGACAATTCAGCAATACCAAAAAATTGGTACGATTTTTTAAGAGTGTCAGAAAACAAGAAGGAACTCTTTGACCTAATTTCGACATACCTAAGTACAATTTTATTACCAGAAAATAAAATCATAGTGTGTACAATTGCTCAGGAAGTATTGTATAACCCAACTCAAAATAATTTAACAAAGATTCCAACTTGCAATCACGAGGAGGCGGACACACGAATTTTCGTTCATGCGTACAATTGCATAAAAGACGATTTTAAAAAATATTAATTAAATCTGTCGATACCGATGTGTTGGTTTTAGCAATTTTTACCAGTACAAAAATCAAAATCAAGACGTGTGGATTGAGTTTGGTACTGGTAAAAATGTAAGACATATTTCGTGTATCGAAATTGCTAAAAATATCAGTGAAAAAGTCTAACCCTTCCCTTTTTTCATGCACTAACCGGTTGCGATACCACGTCCTCCTTTTATGGAAAAGGAAAAAAAGTGTTGGGAAGCTTGGGAATCTTTTCCGGAAGTTACAGTTACTTTCATTGATTTAATGCAGCATTCAAAAAACCTTCATCTCAGCAATTAAGTGTGATATCAAAATTTGTTATATCCATTTACGATAAACATTTTGATAGTAGCAACATTGATATTTGTAGAATGCAACTTTTTGCTCAAAAAACCGAACGGTTGAGAATTTACCCCCAACAATGAATGCTTTAGCACTTCACATTAATCGATGCATTTATCAAGCAGGATTTGTTTGGGGTAATCTCTGCCAACCAGTGGTTGAACTTCCACGTCCATCTGAATGGGGATGGATTTTAGAGAATACTAAATGGACACCACTGTGGACCACTTTAAAAAATGAAAAAATATCATCTGACACACTATTAAAATGTAAATGTAAGATGTGTGGCACAAATTGTAAATGTTTTTAAAAAATTTAAAATGTACCAGGTTATGTCTGTGTGTGGAATGTTGTAATTAGTCATTTTATGTTGTGTAATAAGGTATTTGTTTTTATTGATGTTATATACAGTGTGTCCCAGGATAGGTGTTACAAGAGGACAAATGAAACAAAAATTTTTGAATTTTAAAACGAAATTTTGGGCAAACTGGTCGCATTGTCCAAAACTAATAAATACAAAACTTTACTTTAATTGGTATTATACAGGGCGAGTTAAAAAATTGACAAAAATATTTTTTTTTACTTAACGTGTTTAACATTAAATTTTGACATAAAATTTAGTCTCTACCACATTTACCTATACCATTTTGTCCCAGTTTTAAAAATAAAGGTACTTTACTCTTGGTCATTTTTCATATTTTTAGTTATAATCAATTGAAATAATATTTTGTATTTATTAGTTTTGGACCATGCGACCAGTTTTCCCAAAAAAACGATTAAAAATTCCAAAATTTTTGGTGAATTTGTACTCTTGTAACACCTATCCTGGGACACACTGTATAAGCCATAATTGTTGTTATCTTTATAATAAAAAGTTATTATAATACTGTTGTTATTTATTTAAAAATACAATGAATCAAATTATAAAACAAAATAAATAAGTAAATAAAATGTAAAATATAATTATTAATTAATAAATCTAAAGTGAAATTAATAGAATAACATTAAATATTTCGATTTCTAGGTACTTTACTGGTGTACTAATTTAGTACGCCACTGGTAGCTTTATTTTAAAAGATAATAGTCTAAATGATAACTTTGAGGATAGTTGTTTATGTTGTTTTTTTTTGTAATGGTTTGAAAGATATATGGTAAAAAGTGCCGTATGGATACTCCCCTTCGACTTTTTTTGTTGTAGAGTCTTACCAAAAAAACAAAAATATATTTTTTTATTATTATTATGCGCAATAAAGGTAATGGCTTTTATTTTGGTCTATTAACAAAAATAACCAAAAGTTGGCTGTAAGATATAATTGAGCTAATCAAAAATACCTATAAGTATACTTGGGGGCGGGGACATTTGAAGAATCGCAGTGGTAAAACGTTTCCTATATCTTATACAAAAAGCATTAAGTATTAACAATACTAAATATTTAATATAAATATGCGTATATTTTAAGATTGTTAGGTACTCTTAAAATTGTGTTTTATTAGAAACTGGATTTTGATGTGGAGTTCCTCATATGATTTTTTTTTTTAATAATGAAAAATAAAGTTATTTTTATGAAAAAGTTTTGCATTATCTAAAACTTAAAATAATATATTCATTTTTTTAGTGAAAAACGGGGCATCTAAAACAACATTAATTTTGTTTATAAGAAAAGTACCGTTATTTTTGACATAATTGAAAATTACTTTTACAGAAAAAATGTTTAAAATTAAAAATAACTTTTAAATATGGAAACTGGTTCATTTACAAGAAAAACCTATTTCTATATGCAATTACCAGTTAAATTTTTACGTTAGTAAATATTTATGTTTAAATGTAATATCTAAAAGAAGCTTAACAACTGTCAAAACAGCAAAACGTCACAGAAACGCTTGTTATCGCAAAAAAAACTAGAGAAAAACTTTTTTCTTGTAAATAAACGAGTTTGCATATTTGAAAGTAATTTTTAATTTAAAACATTTTTCTTAATAATAATGTTTAATATTGTCAAAAATAATGGTGCTTTCCTCTTAAACAAAATTTATATTTTTTGAAAGACCTCGTATACCAGTGAAAAAAAAATATCTGATGGCTGCGTTTTAGGTTTTAAACAGTGCAAAACTTTTTACAAAAAATAACTTTTTTGTAAAAATAATTAATAAAAAAATTTCCTACATGTAGATAACTTAGGCGGACACACTGTAGTTAATAAATCATATCGCTAAAAACCCATTTCTAATATACTTTTAATAAGGTGTCGAAAAACTTTTATAATATATTTTTGGGGTTCATAAGAAATATCGCTTTTAACTAATTTAAATTTTTGACTACTATCGTCAATCTGAGACAAATTAAAAAAAAAAAAAAAAACTTGTAAAAAATGTATTAATACATATTTTATTTGACGGTGGTCATTCAAAAATGCTTCTTGTCCACTTTAACTAACTGTCCGCTTTAGCAAAATGGTTTAAAATTGGTAAACATTGTTTGTTTTAAGTAGAAATAAATTTAATGTATTGGTAAATTTCTTTAGAATAGAGTACAATGTAGGCCGTTTAGTATGACTTCGCATATAGCAGCAAACCGTTTTTAGAGACGTAAGTATAGGCGTATGTTTGGTTTTAGTACGAGCCTTTATGAACAGACATTCGTTTATTACGACTCCGCTTACAACGTCCGACCGCTTTTAGAGACGGAATTTCGCACATGCCCATAGGAAATGAAGAACTTGAACAATATTCTGCTATTGATGACGATCGCGCAAAGTGTGGAGAAACCGACCAGTCAAGAAGGCCACAATAATAATGACGATGGGCTGGCAAAAAAATTGTATTATATTGAGCGTACCTAAAGCTCTAAAAGCTGTAGAAGTGCCAAAAGTGTTTGTACTTACATAAAAATTATTACGTCTCATTGCATAATGCACTTCATACTTCTAACTATAAAAATAAAAACCAAAAACAATAAAAAATTACAGACTTTTTGCACTAGATGTTTAGTCGTTACAATAGATTATACTGTATAAGCAATAGAAATATCGGCCAGTTAAGCAATAACAAGCGATATACATAAAACATCTAATACTAAATGTTTACATGCCGATATTCACGTTAGACTGCCTCTTTTTCCTCACATTGCCCATATTTTACGCTATTTAGCCAATCTGATATAAACGTACATATGTGGTCACTGCTGGTCACCTTAATTTTGATACGTACATTATACCGGATCAGCTAAATAACATAACACATAGGCAATGTAAAGAAAAAAGACAGTCTAACGTAAATACCGGCATGTAAACACGGGTAACTAATAGTACTTGTTTTGTTATTGCATTACTGGCCGGTATACCAAAACTACTTGCTTATACAGAATATATCCCAAACAAGAATTGTCTTTTCGTTTAGTACGACTTCCGGTTATTACGAAGTAATATCAAAAGTCATTTTCTAGATTCTACTATATTACTAATATAATGGTAAATATGTAATCCTGTGAATTGTTGAGACTTTGTTTGGCTAAAATTTTACAAAATTAATTTATATAAGCATCGGTTCGGAACAACAAAACGATAAGGTGCATTTTGGAAAAACTTTGTATCTATACTCTGTTCACTATAGGTTGAGAAGAACACTTGAATAAAAATGTATTTCATTGGTTTAAAAAGTCAGTAACCCTAGTTACCACAATTATAAAATGTGTTTTATTGGTTTAAAACTACAATAACCGGAGTTACTTACTAGGTATTACTAGTACTATCAATTTATAGTGGTCAAAGTAAAGGGAACTATTTTATCAGTAAAAACGATGCCAATCAAAACAAATGTTTATCAAAATTTTTACACAAAAAACAGACATTGAAGGGAAATAAAAAAATAAATTTTTTCATTAAACTCTAACATCGTTAGACTCCACTAGGAAAGGAACTTTATCGTCTTCAGAGCAGATTGTTTATTTGAGTGGTCATTAGCTACTTTCTCTTTATAAAGGGCTGCATATATGTTTATCTTTTTACTTTACTGTATTTTAAAATAAACATTCAATAAAGTTAAAACATTTCTAATTTTAAAAGGTGTAGCGGGAGCTCCTTTGCGAATATCAGAAAGAATCATATTTCTAATTATTTTCACCTCCCTTTTAGTATTATTTCTATAACATTCTTCTTTACTATTTTAAAATGGAAACTAATTTATAAGCAATAATTTTTACCAGTAAACAAACTAAATTTAACACAAGTTTTTATGCATTTAGGCTACTATCTAATATCATGACTAAACTAGGCACAGGTTGTCTAAGTCACGAGGCTAAAATACGGATTTGCGATTGACCATGGATAAGGTGCATATTGAAATAACACTCAATTTTTAAGCACATCCTTCATTGGATTTAAACAGATTAACAAAAAAAAAATACAGGTATATTCCGGACAATATAAAAAATATGTTTACATCACTAACTTGATCTTGTTTCAAAGTAAATAAGACGCATTTTGGAATATGTTATCAATTTCCTTTCAACACAAAACTTTTTTCAGCGCAGAGACACGTTTGGAGTAACAAAAAAGGAGAATGCAATTATTAAAAACAGCTCTACAGAAATTTTTGATGTGATAGCAAAAACAAAAAACAGATGTATAATTAGCACCCTTAATTCTTCATGTTTATCGTATTTTTATTTACAGGATGATTTCGTTGCAAACCAGTGTAATCTGTCACAAATCAGAAAAATTAAACTTATTGTTGATGTTGATATAAATCAACAAAAAGTTTTTGTTTAGGCTTTTTAGTGATATATTAATTGTCTTAGAAAAGTACAGTATGCAACTCGCACGGAATACTCATTTTTGCTCGTTTCATCATAATATACTAAAATTGTATGTTTTTATATGACCTAGTATGGTGCAAGTCATGTTCTTGATTTTAATTTACAAGTTGCGGTAGAAAAAATATCCATTAATAATGCATTAATTTAAGGAAACCAATTTTTACGGTTCTATAAATAAAATAAATTTATTCTTTCCGTTTTGTAATGAAGTGGAATGTTTCCTTTAAATTTCATTAGCATATGCCACTTCAGCATAATATGTCACCCTCTTCTACTTTACCTATTTTTATTTATTCATTTATTCCGAAACGCTTATTTATATGAAAAAAATTAATGGAATATCTCTACTTAAAGGAATTTTGGACATAGAGCCGCAATTTTCTTAGATAATATTTCAATTTACTGAAAGTTATATAGGATAAAATTGCAAAATGTGTTATCTTTTCTTTCTCTTTAACATAACACAAAATATCTATGTAAAACTAATTAAAAGAAGGAATATATTTTTAGGTTAAAAGCAATTCCACCTAATTAAACTTTAAATAAAATAGAAAAATATATGGTAGTAGAATATGTTTATTTGCGATATTATTTTATTTTTTATTAAATAAACACATTATAATTGTAATTGTTAATATATTTTTTTTTGAGCGGGGGCAATTTACGATGGTTGTGACTTTTTGATAAGAATCCTTTAAAATTATTTTAGAGGAGTTTTTTGACGAGCCTACCACAAACATTCATACCGCCATATATGGAAACGCCGCTTAAACCAAGCCTGTCAGTGTCAAACGTTTCGGGTGTCATACTGGGCGAACGCGTCAGTTTTTGGTGGGACAAGTTTTACCAATATTTTATACGCAAGTTTTAAACATTGTGCCAAAAATCGTAAAAGTTACACTGGGCGCCGGGAGGATGATATCTAGGGAGGTGAAAAAATTGAAAATGTCGAGAAGTAAATAAAAATTAAGAGCAAAAAAAAGTCTTCACCTTTAAAACACTTTTTTCCATATATTATTTTTTGTGTTCTTAAACTCCGCTGCGCGTGGAAAGCAAAAAAATATTTTTACCCTACAAAAGGTACTATTTCATAAATTTTCAAAATGTACTCAAAAGCAAGGGGGTGCAAATGCATCCTCTTGCACCCGCTTCCCGCGCCTATTGTTACAGTCAAGAAACCATAGGGCTCAAACACATGTTTCGGTTATAAAACTAGGCGGGAGTCGTAACTGTAACCCTTGCGATTTTTGCCACAATGTTGAAAAAGTGCATGTAGAACATTGTGGTAAACTTGTCCGACAAAAATGTTTATTTTTCGCTTTTAGTTTATTTGTTGTTTTTTAATTTATTATTATTACTATTAAATTGGTAAACACACACTAAAAAACACCACTAGTACCTTTTTCACAGACTACAGTAAAAAGCACAGCAACGAGTAATTTAATTGGTCTAAAACGTTACGGACGGTCATGCAAAACTGTTACATTGGCAGGGCATTGTTGCTTGTAGTTTGTTTAACCTTTTTTTGTTTTTCCTAATAAAACAAATTAAGAACAAATATTTAACTAACCAAAACTAACCATGACCCTCCAATTTCAATCAATCAAATTACCCGCCCCTGTGCTTTTTACTGTAGTGTGTCTTTCAGCGGTGAATAGGGTAAATTTTACACCAAAGTTGTCAATTCAGAATGCACTCCTGATGTTTGAGCATATATCAGTCTAGAGGCAGCTTTGCCGCATGTAGAACGTACGGCGGAGAGAAAACAATAGGGTAGTACCTATCTCTCTAGCGATCCTGACTTGGTTTTATGGAAACACCGCGGAAGTTCATTCTTTAAAATAAAAATGAAATAAAATCGGTTTACAATTGACGAAGTAATAGCATAATATACAAAAAAACATACCTAGAGGTGAATAGACAATCACCGTCTTTTTGAAGTCGGTTAGAAAAGGATAAGCTTTAGTTGTTTTTATTCTTTTATAAAATTGAAAGATCTCCTAAATAAATAAAAGTAGACTGCAGTTAATTCTCATCTGGAAAAGAGCCAGTTAAAAGCGAAGAATAGCGATGGTTACTTCTGAATTAAATAAAACATGGCATGTGGTAATTAGAGCGCCCTCCCATTCTATTCATTAATGAGTTTTAAACATTTATTTATTACTAGCTGACGTTGTCTTGTCTCTACTATAATTATTTTATTTAAACTGGAATAATTATTAAATAAAATATGTTAAAAAATTTAGTGCTTATTGTAACGGTCTTTAATACACATACAAAATTAAGCTGATCCGACAGACATTGGTCTTTTTATAATTTATTGTAAATTTAACTATTATTAAATAATTTTCTATTAACAGCTTTATATACAGACTGTCCACGGATGGCGTTAGCAAGAGGATAAATGAACCAAAAATTTCAATTTTCTAAAAAATGTCATAAAAATTTTTGCTTTAAAAAATATGATTCACGAAGAGAAAATGTTGTGTTTGTATACAGAGTTCGCAAAAACTCAAAAAACATGATTTTTCTCCAAGGGTGAACTAACTTTATTTTCCAGTTTTAAGCAAAAATCATTTAGAAAATTTATTTAGAATAGCATTTTGAATGACCTTATTTATGTTACAGGGTATCAAAAAGTTTCATGAAACTGAGGTTAGGGTTATTAAAAATTAATAATTTTAAATTTTCATAATAAAATGATCTAAACAACTCTTAAAATTTCTTTGTCAAACACCTGCTTTCTCCAAATTCCTACACAACACAATTTTTTAGCCGTAAACGAATGTGATTAAGCCGTTTTTACCAAACTATGGAGTTCGATAAAAAAAAATAGTGTTTTTAATAATTTCAAACATTATTTCAAATAAATTTTCCCAATGACATTTTGCTTAAAAATAAAAAATAAAGGTAGTTTTCTCTACTAGTTTTTTAGGTTTTTGAAAACCCTGTATAAAAAATTAACATTTTCTCTTTTTGGTCCATTTGTCCTCTTGATTCTTGATAACCCCATCCGTGAACAGTCTGTATATTAAAGAGAATAAGCTTAATGAAGTCATTCATAGGCAATGTATGGAAAGGAGACGGTCTAACCAAGGGGTTTCCAAACAAACAATAACAAAAGTTCCTTACCTCAAGTAAAAATTTCTTATACCAGCAAATAAAAAGGTCTTTAGGTAAAAAGTTTTAGTGTTACTTTCTTTTTTTCCCTTACTTTGTGCCCCTCTCAAAATCAACCGTAAATTTAATTCTTTATCCTATAAAAAAATCTTTTACTTTTTTTTGTACCTTATATTTGGAAAAAAAATCTCATTTCTATTGATTTTTCTGTTAAAACAGCTTGAATTCACTTTGTCTTATTAACACGCGACGCCCCTGGAAGGACACTGCGACGCCCTAGGGCGTCACGACGCACGGGAAGCCCTGGTCTAAGCAAAGCCTATGTAATATATTGTATATTTTTTTAACTAACTTTTTAACTTAACTTTAACTTGTCTAACACAACAACTGGCATGTAAACATTTTGGATCGGATGACAAATCGTACTTTCTTTGTTGTTGCTTTACTGGCCGATATACCTTTAAATATTGCTTATACCGTATTTTTACCCCCTATATTTCTAAATTTTTAATGAAAAACTATCTTATGGGACCTTTTACACCGAATACAATTTTCAGGGAAGTTACAAAAAAAAAAAAGATTTTTATTTGTTGCACGCCTAACGAACCACGCTGTATAAAAAAGCAACAGACATGTCGTTTACTATTATTTTTTTATGGTAAAAACTTAACAGCGTACAAAAAAACCGTAGTGTGTTGAAAATGCCATAATAAATATATCGCGTGCAAGAAAAGCGGAAACAAGAAAAGCGGATAATAAGGTTAAAAACTATTAAAAATTTACTGTGTATTAAGTACCGTAAAAATAATTGGGTTTTTCTCTTTTCTTTTTTTGTTAATTACTTTAAGTAAAACTCTTTTATAAAATAAAATTTAGTAAAAGGGATCCCACCAAAACATGTGAAAAGTTTAATACTCAAAATTATGCTAGGCCGTGGGCTTCGCCGCAAAGAGAATGGAGCTCTAAATGAGTGACAAGTTCTGTACAGGGTGTTTTATTTTGGATGGTTTGACGGTATATCTCGAAAACCGCTAATATAGGACTTCCGATCTCTTTTTTGAGAAAACAACTATAGTGAAAACAGTTCATGGCTTCTGTGATCCATCTCTGAGCCACAGGGTGATTTACAGATTTTGCCAATTTTTATTACCTTCTTTAACTCGTTTGCTAATAAAGTTGTAAAAAAGCTTTAAATAGGTTAATTTAGTAGTTTTTTCCGTAGAATATTGTGGTGTAATTATATCGGTTAGTTTTTGAGAAAATTACCCAACTTATGTTTTTTCTAATGGAACACCCTGTATATTTTTATTTGGATTTATTACGTTTTCTTTTAGCTTTTTAAAAATATATACAACTATATATTTCTTGTTTAAAGTTTTACCAAAAATTAGCATTTTTCATAAATTTTGCTTTTTATAGAAGGCCATGACTGAAAATGACAAGACAATATTTTCAATACCTACTTTTTTCGCTTCCGCTACCCTAACAAATATTTTATTAACAAATAACTTTGATATTTATAGGGTACTTTAATTTGCTTGGCTAAGCTTTAAAAAATATAACTTTATCATAGAAAGGCACCACTACAAAAAAGAAGTTATACCTATTTACTAAATGAAAAAAAATACCTAAAACATTTAATATAAAAGAATTCATACATAAACTAACAAAAAACAAAAACTAAAATAAATGTTTAAATTGAATTGTTTCTTAATGTGTACCTATTTATTTTATTTTTATTTAGTAAATATTTTTTTTTCTTCTGTAATAGGTCTTTTTCTATAATAGAGTCATATTTTTTAAACTTGTCTATTATTAATGTGTTGTTTATTATAATTATATTGCAAGTTTTTAAAATATTTTTTAAAAAATTGCATACATATTTTTTAGAGTTTAGGTTCTTTAATTTAAATAAATTAAAAATGTAAAAATTGATTTTTAATAAAATATCCAGTTAAGGTAACGGAACCGAAAAAAGTAAGTATTGAAAAATGTTGTTTTGTCATTTTCAGTCATGGCCTTCTATAAAAAAAAGCAAAATTTATAGAAAAACTTGATTTTCGTTAACACCCTAAATAAGAAATACATATTTAACATATATTTTTTTAAAGACCAAAAAAGCTTGATAAAAATATACAGGGGTTCCATAAACTAAACAAAATGAAAAAAAACTAATTACACCACAATATTCTACAGAAAAAAACTAGATAATTAACCTGTCTAAAGTTTTTTACAGCTTTAATAGTAACCGAGTTAAAAAAACGTTATAAAAATGGGCAAAATCTGAAAATCACCCTGTCGCTTCGAAATGAATCGCAATAGCCATGAACTGTTTTGACTATAGTTGTTTTTTCAAAAAAATAGATCGGGAGTCCTATATTGTATTTTTGATATTCATCACGGTTTTCGAGATATCCCGTAAAACCATCGAAAATGAAACACTCTGTAAAAAATCCAAATATGTATGAGATATTAACATACGATTTGACTTGGCCAGGTTTCATTACATCAGTCATTTTATATAGTTATTCAACCTATTTAAATATATATATATATATATATATATATATATATATATATATATATATATATATATATATATATATATATATATATATATATATATATATATATAAATATATATATATATATATATATATATATATATATATATATATATATATATATATATATATATATATATATATATATATATATATATATATATATATATATATATATATATATATATATATATATTTAATTCTGATAAAAACTGACAAAGTCAAATCTAACCTACTTTAAGATCTCATATATATTTGGATTTTGTACCGAATTTGGCATTACTCATTCTTTTGCGACAAAGCTCACAGCAACGCAAAAAAATTAGTGCTCACCTTTTTCACATTTATGTTTTTGGTGGGATATCATTACCCTTTATAAATAACAGAACTATAAAACAATACAATTACCTCTAACCATTTCTTTTCTTTTATGCTTTGTGTATTCACTTTATTTATTAGGGTAGCAACAAAAAAAGGAACATAATATAGAATAGTTGTCAATATATTATGGATATTCAAAAAGCAAAATAAAAAAAAGTTATGTTTCCACCCGAGACCGAACCGGGTGGAAACAAACGCTACAATAAAAAAATACATTTTTTAGTATGGGGATCCGCCAACTTCTTTTTATTTTCAGATTTTTTCCTACGCTAACACACAGTTACTGAGCTGGATTTCAAATTTCATCTTTCTAGGTAATTTGGATGTAAGTTTCATGTGTTTATGTTAAATAGGTTTTTAGTTATAGAGGGGGTTAAATGTAGCACCAAGTGGCACAATGTGGCAAATGCGGCGGTGTAGCCAGTTTTTTGCTTGAACTTGGCCTAACACGCTTCCGAGTGTCTTAATTTATTTTAATATACCACTAAATATACACACTTTTAGCAAAATCAAAAGGTTCATAGGCAATGAGTGGAAAAAAGACTAATAGGTAGAGATTTAGAACCATTTACACGATAATATCCTTTCTTAGTTCATTTTTCATTTAAGTCAAATTGTCAATTTTTCTTATGTTGAAAAATGTAAAAATAAAGAAATTCCGAAAACATATTTTATTTGTTCTTTTTACCTAAAAAGTTTTATAATAAAAAAACATGAGTTTATTTTCCAAAGTTTTCAAAACGACCCTAACACTAGACAAACAGCAATGTTTTTTTAAATATTCCTGTAATTTTAAATTTTATGTTAAAATATATTGAATTTGGCTTGTTTTTTAACTAACTTAGTATATTACATTACAAGTTTGGAAAATGACTAATTATACACGAGTGTAAAAAGTAATTTTCACACAAGTAATATACAGTATTTTTCCTACGCCCACAAATTATTCTCCAAAAACTAAATTTTAAGTTTGTTTGTCTTCACAGGAAAAATAATAAAACAATTGAACACTTTGCAACACTGGGTGATATAGAGAATCAGCTAAATAAAGTCTTTTATACGCAATGTGTGGAAAGGACACAGTCTAACGCAAAAGCCAGCATGTAAACATTTTGGATTGGGTGACTAATGGTGCTTGTTTGGTTGTTTTATTACTAGCCTATACCTTTACAAAAAGCTGATATAACATATTTTTTCTTACTGCGGTAGATTATGCTGTTTGACAATATTTTTATATTAAAAATCACGTTAGTAGCTTTGCATAATTTTTATTATCTTAAAATTTAAAAAAGTCCTGACTAAAAATATTTTTTTCATTCTAATTCGAATTAACTGCCTAACTTCAAATTTATTTTAAATAACAATATGACAGCGATGACAGCTGTTTTTTGTTCTGGTTGGGGCGCATTTAGATTCGACAAAATTGTGGTAAACTTTACCCCTACCTTGACCTGGCAAATTAATTTTTTCCTTATGTTTGGTTTTGATAAGGTCTTGCTTATTGCGCATGTCTTCATGTGCGCATGTCAAGCCTTTACCGGGCGTCGATTCTGAATGCGCCCTTGGCGTAAGGCACCTATACAATCTTTTAGAATGACATCATAACATATATCACACTAGTGTTGTAAAGTACTATGCAACACTAGTGTGATATAAGGCATTTTCTATACATAAAGACAGTGTGCTGTTTACTATTTTCACATGTGGTCGTAGAAAATAGTATATTTCCTAACTAATGCTAAAAGTGCGACTGCAGTCAAGTGCGAAAAAGGCAGTTTCGGCACGTGTTAGGACCGTTTTTTTTCTACCAGCGTAAGGAAAACATCAAAACATTTTTTAAATTTTAACACAATGCTACCTAATATCGTATTTGTACTCATTATTATTGTTGGCAAATGTACGATTTGTGGCATTTTAAAGATTATTAGGGAATTAAAGGAGTTTTAATAATTATACAAATATAATTTGACTTGTTTAAAAATATTCGTTTACGGTAAAAAAATATTTTGTTAACAAACAACTTAACTAAGTTGATGACAGTACATATTTTAAAGTATCATTACGTGGCAAAGCTGTTAAAATAAACCTCATTTTTGAATTAAATTGTTCATTTTTAGAGTACTATAAAACCGCAACACGCAATTTAGAAAAAATATGCTTTTTAATGGTCCAGTTAAAAATTCCATTTACGCTTTTAAATAAAACCAATGTGGCCAGAAGTGCGGAGCAGTTTTACGAAATATCAATAAATAACAAAAAAATACATTATGTGCTATTTGTATGTTTGCGTTAAATTTATCGAAATTATAATATTTTGGTGGTGTCTGGCTTTTGGAGTGATTAAGGTAAAAAATATAAATATACCGGGTCCCACAAGATTTCTTTTCGGCTGCAATTTTTTATTTTTATATTGATACTAAAAAAACTTTGTAAGGTTGTTAAACTAATTAAAAATCATTTTCATGCTTGTATGATAAGCTTTTTGCTCTTCTATTCTGGTTTCACTAAAAATATTTAAAAATTTTGATATTTATATGAGACACCTGTATATTTTGTTTTTCTGGTTCTACACACAACTGTTCCTCAAAATACACCATTTTTAAAATTTTAGTCAATTTTTTTGTTAATTAAATATTTTCTTGCAAGTGTCATAGTTATTTTGAAATTACTTCGTGTACATAACTTACTTTTAAAAAAATATGAACTTAATTTTATCTTTTTAAACTTTTTAAATAGAGACCTCCAAACTTTTAATCTTTTTGTTTTTTTTTTTTCGCCCTGGCACAAAAACTAAAATGGGACAATATCACTTTTATAATATTACTAAATGCAGTACCTTATAGCAAATCCAACGGCAGCTGTAAGTAGATTTTTCACTTAAAACTATGCACTTTATCAATATACTTTAAAGTTTCAAGTTTCATTAAAATCGGTTAAGATGTTTTTAAGTCATTTGAAAAAAAAATTAACTTTAACTCCCTGTACATTGGAAACCATGGGTTTCCGAACCCATGTGCATGGAACTTTTTTATTATATTTTAGTAAAGAATTACCCCACGAGCGATGGTCCATGTTTTTTGAAACACCCTGTATATAAAAAAATATATTTTATTGTGTAAGTTGTAAAGTTCATCGTAGTTGCCATTAAAACAGCAACCTAATAGAGTTAGTTGATGTGAAAACAATTGCATTCGTGACTTTAAAAATTTATTGTACTCTTAAAAAAACATGGATAAGATTGATCGCAAAAAATATTGATTTTAAGAAGATATGGAGTTAAACTGAGTATTAAAGCATCATTAATTTGCTTATTTATCAAAAGCAAGAAGAGTTAGCATCTTTCACAAATAAAATAAGTAAAATGAAACATTTTTAGGGGTAGTAAGTAGTAGATACAGAGTTTGTAAGGGCGTATTCCTGAGCCCTTTTTATTAAAAAAAAGTTTACATAAACGTGAATCCCTAAATTTCTTGTTCTCATGATACAGGGTGTTAAGCTTTTTATAAAACCTAAAAATTCCTAAAATCCCTATTTTAGTAAAATTTTCTTAGGTTAGATTTTAACATTATTTAATAAAGTATTTGTTGTTGTTGTTACATAATTGCTAATGGAAAGCTATAACACCTAATTTAAAAAAAAAATCTTCTAATGTTTCTTGTATGGTCCAGAAATATACAGTTTCGCGGATTTTATTTTGTTTTTCTGGAAAACTACAAAAAACAATGAAAAACAAAAAAGTATTTTTAGGCGTTTCATTTGAAAAATATATATAAATATAAAAATATATATAAGTTGCAAATAAGTCAGTGGCGTACATTTTTTGTCAATAATATTAGCTGATATGAGTCCCCGCCGCGACTGGTCTCACAAATTAAAATTAATTAAGGGCTAAATTAACTCCCTATTTTAACAAATAACACAGTCAAATCCTATTAAAATCGGGTAATGCATATTTAGGATATAGGGCCATTCAAGTATTACGTAAGCAGATTTATTACCCTTAATAACCTCCCTCCCCCATGTCATCAAAAGTAAGCAAAGTCTTACCCCCCTCCCATGCTTACGTAAACATTTGTATATGCATTTTTCTTTTAATGTATTTGTCATTTTTATTGTTTTATAAGCAGCGGTTATAATTCTAGAACTAAGAAAATAGGCTTAGGTTAGAGGACTTTACCGCACAAAAATATGCATTTAAACAAACTTTACTTACCGTATTCCACATAGAGCAAGGTACAAATATTACAAAATTAATTAATATTACGAACACAAAAACGTTCCTAAAAATTATTGGTTTGTATATTAATGTTTACATCAAGCCATCCAAATACAGAAATACAAAAAAAAATTAGCATAGTTTATTATTGTGACCAGTCGACAGAGTCAGTTATATAAAATAAATATGTCAGTGTTTCCATCTTGTAGAGTAAAGATCCCTGAAGATGCCTTAAGCAATCGCTGGCAAAACGTCTGTAAACGGTTTCAATTTGACGCGGTCCAAACTCAAGAACCAAGATTCCTTAGTTTTATAATATAGTACTTATACTAAAAATGGTTTTTACCCTTACCTTAAACAAAATTATAGTAGATTAAATGTATTCTTAGTTACTAATTGCAATTATTTTTTATTTTTCTTATAAAAAATATTAAATATTTCTTGTAGGACTGTGCTTGTTATTTAAATATACGCCACACTTGGTTCACTAACTACATTTTGTACTTTTGTATGGGATTTTTAAAACTTTCAAAAAATGTTGGTGTAACTTGGGTTATTATATTTAGAACTACATTTTGTGCCGTAATTTCCATACTTGATTCTAAGCGAGTACCTAAATGTATTCATTATTTGTGGAAATCACCTAACATGTGTATTGTTTTGAAGCATAGGCGAAGTCAGGAGTACTCGGCCACTTAACCGCTCCCTAAGCGGAGTGTCAAAACTATCAAAATAAAGCCACGCTATTAGTTTAATTTAAAAATGTTGACACTCTGGTTACCCAGCGGCTGAGTAATCTTGAATGAGCCCCATTCACTGATCTCGATGAATTGCCAATGGTATAACTTGCGCGAAACAAAAGTTACATTTCATGGGCGAAAAAACCGGTTTGTGCACAAGCCAGTTGAGGGCAAACGCACCCGGCTTTAAACAAACTATCCGCATTATAGGAAGGAATTTGTTGACGGCGTCCTGGTTTTCCGTTCGAAGTACGGTAGCTAATGAGCGTTACAGTCAGACCACGGACAAAAGGTACGGGGTGCCGGTGTTTGTATTTTGCCACGGCTTTTAAGTGCGCATGTTCGTCCACCCACTGCGCGAGGTCGTAAAAATCCGAAAAATGCTTCTTGCCACTGCGGATCTAAATGTAGGTTATCTATGGCCCCATTATGTGGGTGGGTTGCCTTATCGATACCGTAATTCGCAAATTGGCTAACTCCATATCCACAAAATTTTACGTCAAAGACAAAAATATTTGAAAAATAATATGAAAATATATTAAAATAAGGAATTTTAACATTTGGTAAATAGAATAATGTTATATTATTTTAAACAAAGAAAGCATATACATTATTTTAGGTTTATATTTTATAATAGTTCAAGTAATTACCTTTTGTTTTGAAGGAAAATAGAGTTAGCCGATTTGCGAATTACGGTACCGATATGTGTAAACCAGTAAAAAGCTGCTGCTGACGTAGTCCCAAACTAGACACCCCCCATGTCATCAAAAATAAGCAAAACCAAGACCCCCGCCCCCTGTAGTCCTTACGTAATACCATAGAGTAAGGAAATTATAAGAGTTATCATGGAATAGCCGATTTAAGGACAGGTCAGGCGAAATCTCCCAATATAATTTTATTCTTTTCTCGTTGAAATACCGCCAGTTAGTCATTTCAGTAAGCTTACGTGTCTCCCCACCGCTGATGTTACACGAGGCGAGGCTTCGACCGACGCATTTAAAGTGTAAACTGGAAAAATGACAAGCCTGCCGCTGCCAAGCCTGCCGCAAAAGCGGTACGAAAATTTTAGCATGCCATGGTTTCTCTTATCCGTAGGTATGTTACTTTATGGTAATACTTAAACGGCCCGTATTATTAATATCCCTTTTTTGTTTAACACCCTTTATCTTCTAAACAAAGCATTTCCGAGCCTATGTTTATATAATTTTTTTTCATAAAATTGGCTTAGGAATACGCCCCTAAATTTTCTTACCGCAATTAGGACACACCCATGTGCGTAGCCAGGCACCGGCAGAGGGGGCAGTTGCCTCCCTAGCCTTGGACAAAATTTATAACCGTTTTGTATATATTAATAATTTTTTACGTACATTTGAGGACTCTGCAATGATAAAAATACATAAAAATATACAGGGTGTTTCTTTATTGCGTTAAAAAAATAATAAAATTATATTAATTACTTTATTTAATGGAAAAAAGTTAGGTCCCACATAAGTCCGAAAATGCATTGTGCATGTTTTCAAGAAACAGTGTTAAAGTTTTTTTTTTTTATCGTATTTATATTATTATCCTAAATATTATTGAGCCAATTTTAATAATAAGTTAAGTTGATACTGTTGTAATATTGGTCTAATTTAGCCCTAACTTGATTAAATTGTTCTTTCTCTAAAAGTCTAGGGGCGTCTTCAGCGGCTTGTAAATGAATATTTCTATACATGCCACAATTTTTTTCTACTGTTTATATTTTATTTAAATTGGCCTAATAAAATTACATTTTAACAAACAAGTAAATATATCTAGTACCGTTTATGGGTTTTCTGTCACCCCGTGCAGAAACCCAAATTGCCGACCCCCTGATGAAAAAAATAATGCCCGCTAAGAATTTTTGAATAGAACAAAAAAAAAAGAAGAAGAAATGGACCCTGAATTTAAAATTTGAGAAATGGGGAGGTACATTTTAAAAAAATAGCTTTTTTACTACTCTGTATCTAAAAAGTTAAGCTATTTACAGTATAGGTTTTCTTAAACTGTTTTTCTAATTAACTAATAGTATATAGATCCGAATAGGAAGTGATTTTTACCCATTTGTTTACCGGATAAAAACTATTTTATATTTAAAATAGAATTTAAACAAAGGTATTTCCATGAAGTTGCCTACAAATATTAGGCCAAGGCCATATTTAATTAAAAAAAACAACCTTAAAATGTTTAACATACCTTGTATAGCGACAACCCCCATATTTTTAAATACGTACGTATGCTAGTTATTAAAATATATATTTGTAAAAAATACTGAATGTACCAAAAAATATTAAGTTTAAAATTTAAAAATGTACCACAGTTTTTGTATAAAATCAAAGAAACAAAATGAACTTATATATAGGTACTGTCATGTGTAATAAAAATATAAAAATTGACATTTAAAAGGGTCACTATAAAATTTTAAAACTTACTTTTTTAATTGGTCATAGCCTTAAACTAATTTTTAAGGCAACTTTATGGCAATACCTTTGTTTAAATACTATATTTTATAATAAACAGTTTTAATCCGGTAAACAGATGGGCAAGGGTCGCTTCCTATTCGGATCTTAGACTTAAAATATTTAGACTTAAAAAAAATAGCATCTTATTCTGAAATACCCTGTATACCTTGTACCTGGCCATTTAGGATTTTTTTTTTGTAAATATAAATATCTCAAAAAAGGGTGGCTTTGATCAACTTTGACTAAGTCTTTTTTTATGTAAAATATGTTAAAGAATAGCAGTTTTTATTTAAACATTACATACAGGGTGTCCCAAAAAGTTATATTGTTTTTAATTTGTGCAAGGTACGGCAGGTTGCGCTCTCTGAAGTTTACATTGAACTTGATAACAAATTGAAGTGTCTTAGCTTCTAACCCCTCCCCCCAACCTGGGGAAATATTGTGACAAGTCACCCAATACTAACAAAATTATTTATAAAAAACTTAAACAAGACCCTGTATATCTAAGATCATTTACTTTTAAACTAAGATAAGTTACCTTAAATCGTGAAATTTTAGCCTCAGAAATTTATGGTAGCAATTTTTGCAGCTTTTAGCGACATCCTGTATATTTTAGGAAACAAAATAGTATTTTTTAAGCGAAAATTTTAAAGTACCCCAATAAATCATAAAAACAAAATGTGCAATAAACGTTAAGTAGTTAAATAATAATGGAATGTAAAAAAACATAAATAATAAAAATAACTGTAGTATTTATTTTAAATTTAAAAACATACATCTATATTTTTCAAAATTTTCGATATTTTTATGATGCCTAAATTTTTGAACAATCAATTTTATTTTAGCATGTTTTTAGCCATTTTTGTCCATGCATAACACTAAAAATCATTTAATTATTCACGGAAAATTACATTGTTTGGTGAAAATGAACCAGCATAGGTACATATTTCACTTTTAATTTATGTATTTTAGCATATAAAATACTGCATGAAGTGCGTTTATTTTATATTGATGCAAATTTTAGTGCGTGTGCAATAAATTTTAAAGTTAAAATGTCCAAAAGATACAATTTTTAACAAATACCCTTAAATAAGTAATTTGTGGTTGCTATCCTTATAATAAGCTATATTTTATGGTACATTAAAATAAAAAAATATTTTTAATACTTCACTTTTAATGTTAAATACATAGATTTAATTTTATTTTTACTTTTTAGTGGTATTTTATTTAACTTTTTAATTTAAGGTTTAATTTTTATTAGATAATTGTTTTTCTTGTATAACTTTTTACAGCTAATCTGAAGAATTTCTGATTATCTCATGGTATTTTACTTATAATATGTTATATTATTTTTTTCGCAGTTTTATGATTAACTTAGGCGAAAAAGGGGGACAAAATGGTAATAAAAGAAATCGTTACAGCAAACTAATGGTATATTAACAAATAATTTTGGACCAAAATAATTCGTAAGTGGGTAAAGGGGTGGTTTTTAAGTAAAAAATAATTTTTGCAATTTCCAGCAAAACGGCGCATTCTATTATTAAAAATAATAAATACAAAAGTTGTCGACATTAAAAAATACCAACATCTTATGTGATAACCTTTTTTTACCTAACCTCAAAATTTTTCTAGAAAAGTTTAAGAAACTGTTTATTCGGCTTTTAATTTTTATCTTTTACAAAAATGGTTCGATTAAGCTGAAATTTAAAGAAAATATTTTTTTTGTCCTACTTCACCTTAGGTCATTTTTTGTATATTTAGTTTTAACTTACCTTTCATATTACCAATCGAAGTAAAATTTTGTATATCTTAGTTTTGCACATGCTTTATGCTTAGTTTTTCCAAAATGCCAAATTTAAATTTAAACATTTTTGTTCTATTTGTCCTCTTGTAATACCCATATTGTATACCTTGCCCTACGTAATATCCTGTATAATAGTAATTTAACTTTTACATTTAAAATGGTTCCAAACATTTTTTATTATTCAAAAATTCTTCAAAATTACAATTTTACTAAATAGTAATTATTTTTCGACGAAAGTAACACAATCCACGAGTATAATAAAAATTTCAATATTTTGTATTTTTTTAGTTTTTTTAATTAAAGTATATATTTTTAGATATATTTATTTCAAATTTATATATATAAAAAAAAACAAAAATATGAGCCCTAGGATTCCGTTTTAAATAAAACAAAATTCAAAATGGCCTTTTTTAAAGTAAGTTTGCATAATAAAGCCTGAATATTTATTACTAGAAAATAATCAGTGTATTTTAAATAGTATAAAGAATATTTTTCTTAATTTTCAGCTTAATTAAACCCTTTTGTAGAAAATAAAAATAAAAATCAAAAAAGCAGTTTTTTGAACATTTCTTAAAAGTTTTTGAGGTTAGGGAAAAAATGGGTATTACATAAGTTATAGGTCTTTTTTTTATTATCGACTACTTTTTTAAAACTTTTATTAAAGAATGCATTGTTTAGCTAGAAATTGCAAGAACCTATTTCATCTTAAAAATCACACCCTCTTTACGTCCTAACGAATTATTTAATTATTTTGGTCCAAAATACTTTTCCTTCATAGTTATATATGACGCATTTAACAAAAGTGTAGCAATACTTTGCTGTAAGGGCAGTTTTTGCAATTAACTATTTAGCAAGCACTAAATAGATTGTTATTAATTACTTCTTTATTTTAAATGCATATGCTATGCCGAATTAATGTAATTTTTGCTTAATTCGTGAAATGAGCAGTAAATAAGACTGTCACATTGGAGTGGTCATGTTAAGTTCTGGTTAGTTTATTCTATTTTTTTATTCGTTTTATAAAAAAAAAAGATTTAACTACTCAGAACTAACTATGACCCCCAATGTGACCAAACAGCTTTATTTGATGAACTAAGCAAAATTTTAATTTAGCCGAATACATGAAATCAACAATTACACAAATTTGGCGTGAGACATATATTGTTTTTTGACTTAAACTTAAAAAATTTAAAAATCAATGCCAAAGTTCTTAATAATATTAAAAAATATATATATTGAAACAGTACCAGTTATACTTATGATCATGCAGACGGTTTAAGATTCCACATAAAAAAAATAACTCAAGTTTGTTTATAGGTACCAAGTGTTTAATCTTTATTATTTTTGTGATATTTGATTTTTTTCAAAATGCAGAGGTGCAATTAAATTAATTTTATTTTAACACTATAAACTCTTTAAACTTTAAAATGTGTAACAAGATTAGAAAAGTCTGTCATATCATACGTAGGTCATTATCAAGATCGAAATATTGTACAGGGTTATCAAAAATAATTTAATTATTCGAAAAATCAAATAGTAATATCTCTCTTATTTTAATTGAACACCCTGTATTTTTTTGCGTCGCATGATGACAAATAAAATACTCTTTTAAATGGTGTATAGGTTGCCTTAACCTATCATTTGTGCTTTTTTAGTTAAATCTGTTTTTACAAATTTTTAGTCCAAATGTTTATTTAAATTAAAGTTGGCTGTGACATAGCAGCCATTAATATTTTTCTTAAGGAAATAACAACGACCATTTATTCAAGATAATGGGACCCAAACCGACAACAGGTGTGATGGAAATAATATTGTTAATCCGGGAAAAGTTAAAGAGACAAGTAACCAAGGATTGCAAACTGATCCCATAAATAAGTCTACACTGGCTACTCAGACTGAATGCGGTGATGATTTTTTCTGCGATTCATTGCTTTGCAAGGCTATTCTTCGTATAAATGTGTCGAGGGAGGTACAGACTGATTTTTGCAGTAATGGGGGCAACGATGGGAATAACAAGAATGAAACACATAAGATACTGAAACCACAGGTTTTGCTGATTGGTGACAGAATGATAAGGGGTTGTGCAAAAATGTTTAAGAGATTCAACAAATCGTTTGATATAAATTGCCAATATAGACACAGAGCTACAATAGAGGTCCTGACAGAGGTCCTGGAATCGTATAGTAGTGGGTTGCATAGCTCTGATTACGTTATCATGTTTACGGGCCCAGAAAACTCAGTTATAGGCCGTCAACCAACTGGAGCTACATTAGAAAGGATTGAAAGGGTGGCATCGTCGACGAATGTTATTTTGGTGGGATCACCTAGAGTGTCGGAGAGCAGAAAGATTCTTAACAAATTCATAGAAATTCAGAACGAAAGAATTCTAGAGTATTTTAATAAAAAATGTCTCGTAAATTTTGTCAAGGCTGGAAAGTATGGTATTCGCTACGATAATCACCATAATGTAACATGGAGTTATAACGAAAAATATACTTTTATGGAACAGCTATGCTTAGATTACATAAAAACTCGAAGAGATATTGAACAAGACCACAATATTATGCAAGCGCGTTTGGACAAGCTTTTGAACGATCATCAGCGGGGTGCTACTGCGGGTCAGCCCAGTACAGCGACAAACTTAAGTGATGATTTAGGGTCGGTCGGTTGCAATGTGGTGAATGAAGAGGCCCTGGACCATTGCAGTGTTGTGCCTATTGGAAAACAGTTTTTTCGACCAAAGTGTTACTCAGCAAGAACCTAACCTGAATAATGGTGTCGATGGCGGAGCTCATACCAATAAAAACTCTCTCAGTATTATCTATCAAAATGTGCGAGGACTGAACTCGAAGTTGAGCGAATTTTGTGCGAGTGTCTGGGCTACATCGGACGAATATGAAATAGTTGTTTTAAGCGAGACCTGGTTGCATGATGGTGTTAGCGATGGTGAGTTGTTTCCCAATATGTTTAATGTCTTTAGAAAGGATCGTGTTTGTAATGCCAACTGTAAATCTAGAGGGGAGGAGTGTTGATAGCAACAAAAAACAGTTACAATATTGATATTATGAATACACAATTTAGTGATAATAACATAGATCTTGTCTGTATAAAATTTAATTTTAGTGAATTCAAATATATATATATTTTTGCAATATACGTTACACCTACTTGTACTCTGCAATCATATGAAAACTTATATGAATTTTTGGAAAGGCAGCGTTATTTATTTAACTCAAACTTTGTAATTATAGGTGACTTAAACTTATCACATTTGAAGAAATATTATGACAGTGGTGAAACGGATAAATTTGTTGAAAGTTTTATACAGTTCTTAAGTTTTTATAATGTTAATCAATTTAATCGAGAGCCTAATTATATGAATCGAATATTGGATGTTGTTATCACAAAATCTAATTGTAAAGTGGTTAGAAGTGACTTTGGTTTAGTCACAGAGGATCGATACCACCCCTCACTTAAAATCTCTATAGCCATACCAAATTTAATTAAAAAGAGATAGTCTCCACTACTTCATCTTATAATTTTAGAAAAGCCGACTATTTATCGTTATACTATAGTTTCTCTAGAGTAGACTGGAAGTTTCTTGAAGTCCATACCAATGTCAATGAAGCTGTTACTGATTTCTATAACAAAATATATGACATTTTTGACATGCATATTCCAAAAACTAAACAAAAATCAAAAAAATATCCGACTTGGTTCAACAGATTAATTATAACTAAGCTTAGAAGTAAAGAAAAACTAAGGAAAAAATACAGCAAAACTAAAGATATTAACATATATTTACAATATAAAAAAATAAGAAAAGAATTAAAGTCTGATATTAAAAATGCTGAAAAAGTATATCTAAATACAATACAAAGAAATATTGGTGTGGACTCACGATCCTTTTGGTCTTTCATTAATAGTAAAAGAGGCTCTTTTCATATTCCCAATAGAATGTCCTTGAATGGTGAAGAGTTTAGAGGAGGTGAGGAAATTTCTAATGCCTTTGCAAAATATTTTAGTAGTGTATACTCACATGATCAAGGAAACAACCCTAATATTTTGGAAAATATCAATGCCCCAACAGTATTGCTGAATAGTGTTGCAATTAAAGACGTGTTGGAATCCCTAGGGGAATTAAAGGACGGTAAAGCAATTGGGCCGGACAAAACTCCATCATTTATATTTAAGGGATTTCAAGAACTATTGTCAATTCCTTTGTTATTCTTATTTAATTTGAGCCTACAAACTAACACATTCCCAGATGAATGGAAAAAAGCTAGGATATGTCCAATATTCAAAAAAGGTGATAAGTCAGATATAAGTAGCTACCGTCCAATTGCAGTGCTGTCTACACCGGCCAAGGCGTTCGAATCAGTTATTTTTAAGTATATATATTTGTCGGTCCAACATGGTATTGCAATTTTTCAACATGGTTTTATAAGGGAAAAGTCGACTGTGAGCAATTTAATGGCAATAACCCAGTATGTCTCGGATGTTTTAAATACACGTGGCCAGGTAGATGTTGTCTATACAGATTTTGAAAAAGCATTTGACAAGGTATCTTTTACGATCTTAATTGATAAATTGGATAAAGAATTTGGTTTTCATCCTAACTTAATTAAATTTTTAGAATCATATCTCCATAATCGCCAGCACAATGTGTTTATAAAGGGTTACAAGTCGAATACATTTAAACCGACGTCAGGCATACCACAGGGATCCAATCTTGGCCCTCTGTTATTTCTTCTGTACATAAATAGTGTCACTACAGTGGTAAAAAATGTCTCTTGCTTGCTTTTTGCTGACGACCTAAAAATCTATTATGAGATAAAAAATTATGAAGACTGCAATAAACTACAGGCAGATATAGACAACATTTCCGATTGGTCCTTAGACAATAAGCTTTATTTTAATATAAGAAAATGTGTGGTTCTTACATATACAAGAAAATTAACACCAATAATTTTTCCATACACTGTTCAGGGCTCTCCTCTATCTAGAGTGTCACAAATAAAGGATCTGGGTGTAATTTTTGATTCAAAGTTAAACTTTAATTTACATATTGCTGATGTGGCGGGTAGAGCTTGCAGGATGTATGGTTTTATTGTGCGAAATACAAGAGATTTTAGAAGTTCTGAGTGTTTAAGACAATTGTATACATCTTATGTAAGAAGCATTTTGGAATACGCGAGTATAATTTGGTGTCCTTATTATGAATGTCACAAATATTCTCTTGAAAGGATACAAAATAAAATGACCCGATACATTTACTTTAGAGAAGTGGGCATTTATGATTTTACTATACCATCATCCTCCCTTTGTGACAGATATCATTTGGAATCCTTAGAAAAACGCAGACAGATATCTTGCATGCTCTACTTGCATAAGACAGTAAATGGACTTTTTAATGATACGACATTTTTAACAAATCTCACTTTTAATACCCCCATTTACAATACTAGAAATCCAGTAACTTTTTATATGCCTAGTGTAGCCAATAACAATAGTCAGTTAGGATCTCCATTGTACAATATATGTAGAATCTATAATAAAATCCAAAATAGTGTAGATGTATTTAGTGATAGTTATAACAGATTTAAGGCTAGAATTAGAGATATACTGTGATTTTCTGTTGTTTTGATTGTTTAATAACTTTTAACCTTCTGTTTTTTTTCTACTTTTTGTACTTAGTAATAGGATTCATTCATGTAATAAAT